>QLIY01003857.1:0-10156 GCA_003260075.1 Phallusia mammillata | reverse complement strand
GTTGCGCCACCCAGCAGAAATTCCCAAACCTGGCTACTGTCAGTTCTTACGTTAGTACCTCTACCGTATTTAAGGCGACACGGTTTCTGAACACAAGGAAAAAAGTCTTTGCAAATGTGCAAGTAGCGTAACCACCCTTTGCGTCTGCTCATTTGAGTTCACAACGTCGTATATACCACCAGGTAGCAGCGATGTCTGGTCAAGGAATTAACAGGTAAATTACAAAATAAAGTATCAGTTCAAATTGTATCCATTTATGTTGATTAGCGAGTTAAACCGTTCGACTTCAAATATTTTTTTAACGCAGCCAAATTTAAAAATCGCACTAATATATATTTTGAATGTCTTTTGAGCGCATTTCCTATCATTTTGTTTGCATTTTCTATTAATTACCTTAGTCTAAGTAAGCAAGTGCCAACGGCATAACGGTAAAGGGGGTATGACAGAAATCTTTCAACGTCGAACGTTTAGTGATAACTGATTGTTGTAAATGTACCCTTAATCGCAATCTTTCAGTTGTCCTCTATTAATGCAAATATCGCAACATTAATATGTTCGCATCAGCATTTAGCAACAAAAGTAACCAGATTTTAGCAGCAAAAAGAACTAACCATTTTTATTTGATTGCCTAACGATTACTAAAATTTTGACGTTTAGATTCAGTGTTTAATACTAAAAAATTACATGTTTTCTTTGTTTAGAATGACAGGAAGTCACAACAATGGAGTTGGAAATCCGAAAAGTGAAGTTTACAGGCTTAGTACTTTTCTCACGTTGCCTAAAAGCTTGGGAGCAAATCCCATTGAATTAGCTGCTGCTGGTTGGTATCTGTACACAAGATCTGGAAGTAACTTGCGCTGTTTCAGGTGGGCATAAAAAGCACTTAAAGCAAGTAATATTTAAATAAAAAGAAAGATTCTTTGTCGTAAAACGATGGAGGTTCTATAGAACAGTGTACTGTTAGCGAAAAATTATGATAGCTGGTAAACCTGTAATAAAAAAGTGTAGCCAATACACATACATCTACATCAAGCAAGCGCATTGTTTATTGTATATCAATTTATGTGTTTTACTACTTTACGTTGCTGTACATTATTTTCTTCAATTTTTTCATGTTGTCAATTTTTCAGTTGCAATGTAACAACCGACTTGGCACTGAGTCGACAACTTCACAGCAATCGGTGTCAGTTTGCAAACGGACAACGAAATGGAAACATACCCTTAACAGGTCGGCTTTACACCGTACCCTTGTAGGCTTAGAAAATGTGGAACTAAACGGCGACGCGAATACTTTACACTTGCAAGCTTATACTGCTTCATTGTGGTGGAAAATTTTACAGCGATGGCGCAATATCACGTGATGTTATTCGATCGTAGCGACTAGCTATTTTTGTTGCTGTGATGTTTTGGGTTTAGGGGTTGGTGCCGTAGAACAGTGGGCGGCAACCGCCGGGCCGCGGCCCAGTGCCGGTCCGCGAGGAGTCCGTACCGGCCGTATACTTTTTCAGATTAATTGCTTTAAAATATTTTGCTTTTGCAACTGGGGATAATATACTAATTTTTGCGTTTTTGTTTCTGAATATTTGTAGTTTTCAAAGACCGGTCCGTGATTAAATTTCAGGTTCAAAAACGGGCCGCAGAGCAAAGAAGGTTGCCTACCCCTGCCGTAGAAAATATTGGCTAGCATGCAAATTTCTTCACGATACAGGGGAAATAATGCCTGCCTTTACTCCATGTTTTGGTGTAGGATTTCACATCCATTACAAACATATTATTTACGTTACTTTATTCCGAAAACTTGGTTTATAGATTTTCTCTCTATTGTACCACCGTCGGGAGATTTATCTGACGAGGAAATGTAAGGTGGCAGTCTCATCAAAGAGAGCCAATGGAGTGTGTCGCGCAACGAGTCAATCTCACAAAGCGGTCACACATTAGATATCGCGCAACGAGTCATTTTCTTTAAAGCGGGCACACGGTAGATGTCGCGCAACGACTCAATTTCATAAAGCGGACATACGGTAGATGTCGCGCAACGAGTCGTTTTCTTTAAAGCGGGCACAGGGGAGATGTCGCGCAACGACTCGATCGCATAAAGCGGGCACAGGGTAGAGGTCGCGCAACGACTCAATTTCATAAAGCGGACATACGGTAGATGTCGCGCAACGAGTCGTTTTCTTTAAAGCGGGCACAGGGGAGATGTCGCGCAACGACTCGATCGCATAAAGCGGGCACAGGGTAGAGGTCGCGCAACGACTCAATTTCATAAAGCGGACATACGGTAGATGTCGCGCAACGAGTCGTTTTCTTTAAAGCGGGCACAGGGGAGATGTCGCGCAACGACTCGATCGCATAAAGCGGGCACAGGGTAGAGGTCGCGCAACGACTCAATTTCATAAAGCGGACATACGGTAGATGTCGCGCAACGAGTCGTTTTCTTTAAAGCGGGCACAGGGGAGATGTCGCGCAACGACTCGATCGCATAAAGCGGGCACAGGGTAGAGGTCGCGCAACGACTCAATTTCATAAAGCGGACATACGGTAGATGTCGCGCAACGAGTCGTTTTCTTTAAAGCGGGCACAGGGGAGATGTCGCGCAACGACTCGATCGCATAAAGCGGGCACAGGGTAGAGGTCGCGCAACGACTCAATTTCATAAAGCGGACATACGGTAGATGTCGCGCAACGAGTCGTTTTCTTTAAAGCGGGCACAGGGGAGATGTCGCGCAACGACTCGATCGCATAAAGCGGGCACAGGGTAGAGGTCGCGCAACGACTCAATTTCATAAAGCGGACATACGGTAGATGTCGCGCAACGAGTCGTTTTCTTTAAAGCGGGCACAGGGGAGATGTCGCGCAACGACTCGATCGCATAAAGCGGGCACAGGGTAGAGGTCGCGCAACGACTCAATTTCATAAAGCGGACATACGGTAGATGTCGCGCAACGAGTCGTTTTCTTTAAAGCGGGCACAGGGGAGATGTCGCGCAACGACTCGATCGCATAAAGCGGGCACAGGGTAGAGGTCGCGCAACGACTCAATTTCATAAAGCGGACATACGGTAGATGTCGCGCAACGAGTCGTTTTCTTTAAAGCGGGCACAGGGGAGATGTCGCGCAACGACTCGATCGCATAAAGCGGGCACAGGGTAGAGGTCGCGCAACGACTCAATTTCATAAAGCGGACATACGGTAGATGTCGCGCAACGAGTCGTTTTCTTTAAAGCGGGCACAGGGGAGATGTCGCGCAACGACTCGATCGCATAAAGCGGGCACAGGGTAGAGGTCGCGCAACGACTCAATTTCATAAAGCGGACATACGGTAGATGTCGCGCAACGAGTCGTTTTCTTTAAAGCGGGCACAGGGGAGATGTCGCGCAACGACTCGATCGCATAAAGCGGGCACAGGGTAGAGGTCGCGCAACGACTCAATTTCATAAAGCGGACATACGGTAGATGTCGCGCAACGAGTCATTTTCTTTAAAGCGGGCACACGGTAGATGCCGCGCAACGTGTCATTTTCTTTACTAAACACTAATTTTTTTTCACCGCACCAGGAAACAAAATAGCTAGTCCAATATGGTGCAAAAATAGCAATGTTTCGATGTTTTCGGAACGAGTAATATTTCACCGAAAGAAGGTGGTTTTGTGTACGGTTTTGTAAACCCATCTTATGCGTTCCTGCCTATGGTAGAGACGTATTCTTATTTTTATTTCATTGTTTTAAAAGTACTGTGTTTTAGTAAGTGGTATTTGTGCAAAAAAGTTTCTATGATTTGTCATGTATTGTTGTACTTGCACAAGAATGCGCCGAGGTGCATTTGAGCATCACAATTGTGTTTTTATTTTTTTCAATTGAAATTTAGAACCGGTTGATAAATATAATACCTAACAAAATGATCACCACAGTAGACAGGTTGTGGTTGCGCTGCCGTTTGGGTTAACACTAGTTTGTTGTTAGTTCTATTTTTTAACTCTTAATTTTTGGAGGAAACACAAATACTATTCCTTGTTTTACTTTGGCAACAGGATTTATGGCAGTGATTCTAAAGCTTTTTCTACTCTAACACAACCTATCAGTTTTTTTAACATTGGATAACAATAGTTATAAGTAACTGCAGTGACGGATGGCATTTTTTGTCGTTCATAAGAAAAGTCGGAATCAAAAGCAATACAATGTAGGAAACGGGTGTAATCTTAAATGAGACTCTTTAGGCAAATTTTGTTTACATGAATAAACTAGCAACACAATGGTTATCTGTTTAAACTGTTTCATTTTACATATCGTCACGTGACATATCGAAATAGCAAGTTTGATGCATTTCAGCCAAAACAAACATCCATTAACAACAGTACAGCGATGTATTATTGTCAAATATCTACATATTGCACAGGTTGACAACAACTTTCATTGCGATTGTTGATTCGTTTTCAATTTTAGGAAAATTCTGTATAACATTGATTATAAGCTGCAGACAGTGCACACAGTTTGGTAGTTGATAGCAATACGATTTATTGGACCTGAATGCTTTTTATACACATGCCCCAGACATTGAGGCCGATGCTTTCTCCGATTGGAAAGCGATGTTTGAAAGTGCACACCTCAACACCGTCCCACACACACGAGTAGAACTCTTCTGCCACGTAGATGTTGAACTGAAAACAATGGGACAAAAATTAGTGATGTACTGATGTTTCGATTTTGACCCCTTCTCTTTTAATATTCGACAGAAACTGAACTTTACGCTTGCATAAAATTGATGTTTAAACTTTTAATATCGCCAATTTAAATCATGATTAGTTGCAGTCTATCAAAAAAACACGAGCCACGTTATCTGCAAGGTAGTAAGTGTTTTGTTAGTGTTAAGTATTTAGTAGTTGTATTGAAGTATCATTAATGAGTTCACTTGCATGAACAAAACATTAAAGATATCCGTCATAAAGGATAGTTTAGGTTCGGCCTGATTCTATCGAAATTTTCCGGCCGAATATTTGGTTTTGGCCCGAACCTTCAGTCGGCTTTGGCGAATCACTGGTTTAAAATGTAATGCCCAGTTTAAATTTAACTAATTAAAGTCAGATCGTAGTGGTTACCTCGTACTGCTTGTTAAGTTCCCATGTAAATGGCACCGACATGCTTCTTTCTGCCTTTTGCCACTTTCCGTCGACCAAACTGTTACGCTCAATCACCTTTTCGTCGTACCTTGGGTTAAAATGGAAAGCGATGTTGTTGTCGCTGTCGTTAGCCCTGAAGTCGATAGCGGTCCTAATAAGATAAGCAAAGCGGTTGTAGAAAATAAAAAAAAATGGTGCTCTTAATTGTCATAGTCGTTTTTCACATACAGATTAGTTTTGTTAAAGTTTGAACAAACAAACTGGTGAAGAATACATCACAATGCAGAGGTTTCAACAATAGCTGCTGTCACAGCGGCATCAGTATTTAGGGGGACAAGCCGGGACAGGCAAACCGACCAGCGTTATAAACATTTCTAACATGTTACTGTATGCAAAACTGGCCACACTTTTGCAATGAATTACTGTTGGTCAAATCTTGGGGAAATGTGGAGCCCAAGGTTGTCGCTTTCATTAGTTTACGACAGGTCTGGCAAAAAAACAACAACACCTTATTTGCTGGGAAATGATACGAAAAAGAAAACAATTGGACTTTGTTTCAGCTTGGCAAAAAGAAATCGTCAATGATAAAACCAAGTAATTCTTGAAATTAAAATTGTATTAAAGTGTAAAACCAAACGCTGTCCCTAAAAACATATTGAAAGACACGATTCGAGTATGCGATTGCAAGTTGTAAGATGCACCAACATCTCGAGCATTGGAGTTGCCACAAGTCGAAGGTTTTTTCCACGGAAGGGCATGCTTTTCAATAGCAGTGGAGTCGGCTGCAACAACAAACGAGAATTTGTGGAAATAACAATCGAGCTAAACAGTCAACTGAGAATCCCAAACGGAATTCGGTTATCCGGTTTCTTGATAAATAACATCATGAGATAACAATAGAGCTAAACAGTCAATTAGACTCATAAACGGAATTCGATTATCCGGTTTATTGATAAACAATATAAAGAGATAACAATAGAGCTAAACAGTCAAATGGGATTTCCAAACGCAATGCGTTTATCCGGTTTCTTGATAAATAACATAAAGAGATAACAATCGAGCTAAATAGTCAACTTAGAATCCTAAACGGAATTCAAATGTCCGATTTCTTGATAAACAATATAAATTGGGAAGATTTATTTATTTTACACGTAAATCGCAAATAAACGATCAATTTTCTCTAGGAACCAAATTTCAACTAGGCTGTACCTTTTGATTTGCTATCTTGCGCTAGACACCCTTAAAATAAAGTAAAATTAAACTACCTGAAGTCCTGGAAATTCGGTGTCGTCTTGTATATCTAGTTGGACAACATTGAGTCCGGTCAGTTGCAGACCAATGTAGGTTTGCTGATCAACTCTGTGTTGAAATGTACACTCTTTCAGATTGAGGCCATTCCATGAACATTTGATCTCCGCTGTTTGCACATCAATTTTGAACTGCAACAAAATATTGTTTATAAACAAAAACCTTTTAGTAGCAATACAAAAATAAACTGCAATTATTCTGCGGCGTTGGAAATTTAAGATCTACAATTGTATTGCCCCTGAAAGATATAAGTAATCGGGCAGAATTTATAATAAACTAGACCAGTGGTCGGTAACCGCCGGTCCGCGGCCCGGTACCGGTCCGCGAGGTCTTCGTTACCGGGCCGTATATTATTTTAGGTTAAACGCTTTAAACATTGTGTCCATGTATTTAGGTGTTTTCAATGCTAAATATTTGTAGTTTTTTGAAGGCCGGTCCGCGATCAAATTTCAGTTTTAAAAACGGTCCGCAGTGCAAAAAAGGTTGCCGACCCCTGCATTAGACCAGTGGACCGTTTTTGTGTGGGTTTCCATTAAAGTCAACCATCAACTTCGAATTTCCCCTCTGTTATTTTTATAATGATGTTTTGTTTTTTGCCCTATGTTAACAAAAAATTTATTATTGAAATGAAATAAGTTTGTGGAGCGATTTGGTCTGGACCCCAAAGGTATACTGCAATCTTATTTAGTTTAAATAGTGCTTCTATGAAAGATTAAACTCTTTGGAGTATTGAAGAGTCTCCTTTGCTCGCATTAGTCATTTACCGCAAAGTCATTGATAGTTTTAGTCTTGTCTGTTATATAACAAACGGCCTTTGGATTTATATGTGTCTTGTAAACCTTGGTGAAATCAATCTTTTACATGTTGTTGCAGGAAAAAATTAGTAAAGTAACTTTCAACGGTTAATTCAAAGCCGGATTCGACCCTCGGGCCCGATTTTGNGCCTAGTTAGTGTTTCAGCAGTATCTAAGTCTGTGGTGTATGCATTAAATTTGCTGTGGTGAATAATTGTATGTTATAGTTAGATTGTTTGGACTGTATTGTAATTGTGACGTTCTTAATTGTATTTGGTTTAGGTGTTCAAAAATCCGTCTTAAATCACTGGATAAATACGCGATTAATGTATCGATTCAGGAATCCGGCCCGCCAAGTGCTTCATTTTCCCATATCAGGCCCTCCGACTGGAGAAGTTGCCCGCCCCTGGACTAGACAGTGGTGCACAACCCGATGCCGTACAGCCGCAGGCGACGAGTTTATGCAGCCGTAAACATGTGTACTAAAACATATGTGCCGTCGCCTAAAGCGTTAATACAACTCTTTTGCCAGTAACTAGGATTTAAAACTAATCCAGATGGATTCTTGAGGTGCTGGAAAGACTGTTTCCAACCTAAAAGCGATATGGGTGAAACTTTTTGTTAAAACTGATCGTTAGACTGTAGAGCTCAATCTGTGGATCACACTAAAAAGTCATTAAATGGCAAATATATTCAGTTTAGTATCTGCGATGCGGCTGTCATAGCGACAATTTGTTCCGTGTGAACGAACAATATTGTTTTGAAAATTACACACCACAAAAAATTCAGAAAACTCACCACAGCAAAAGAGCTTTGCGACCACATAAAAGAGCCCTTCATTGCCACTTGTTCTTCTTGCCAAACACCATTTACACAATTGTTTAGTACAATCACTTTTTCATCAAAACGAGGGTTGAAATGAAACCCGATATTCTGTGCTTCATCATTTACCAACAAATCGATTGCAACGCTGCAAGAAAGAATTGAAGTCAGGGTTATATCGTAAATAATTTTATCGAAACAATACTTCCAAATGGCGCTACCAATAGGAATAACTTAAGTGTTTTCCACTAACATACATCACTAAGATTGAAATTGGAGTTAGTACAATATATCAGAAAATATGTTGATCGGTTATGTTTATATAAACGGTTGGCCCTGTGGGGGTCGGCCGTTAATTTGTTGATATCATGGCCCGTCGGGACTGTGGTGGACTGAGGCCAGTGTGTTCCCATTTCTGACTCCAGAGCGTAGACTCTACTCTACGCCGTAGAGTGTGCAGAGTGTGCACATAAGAGTCGTGACTCCAGAACGAAGAGTGTCTAGAGTGTTTTATTGAACGAAACGCAAAACCTTATATAGCACAAAACAAGTGGTACGAAATTCAGCAGGGAACACTAAATCGCATTTGCAGGCACACGGATGGAAACACAAGCTTCCTGACTCCGCAACACAGGGAAATTGCGACGGCCTAATCCCCAACGCACAAACACGAAATTTAGGACACACAGAAATACGCTATACGTTTAAATAATATATGGCTTTGGGCAATTATAAAAGTTCATAATGTTAAATCCAATGCTTTTGCATGTCAACCACAACAGCCCCTTCTTTACACTCGGTCGGGTTCGTGTCGAAATTTCAACATCCCAAATCTTATTTTGGAGCGTTATTAGGACTTTATGCTTTAACCTTTGGGTTTTATGTGCGGTTTTGTGTTCTTTTGTTTCGATTTCAGTACCTTGAGTTAGCTGGCACAGCTGTGACAGTGATTGTACGACCAAGAGTTGGAATGGCATTAACAATACACCCAGTTTCAATCTGTTGAGAATAAACACTTAAAAATTAACACAGAAAAGAACATAATCATCTAAACAACTAAACAAAACTCACCGGTGTGGACATTTTGTTGACAACAATCGACTTTTATGATAACAGGTTACTATGTAAATCTAAAATGTAAGTTTAAAACTTCAACATGTGTACAGATTTTTTGAAAGAGAAATTAAGATTTTTTTTTCAGAAAAGCGACGTATCAATACAATTATTAGCCACGTTTATCTCTTGCAAGCTTTTAAGTAATAATTTTTTTAGGTACTGCCATTATTCTTCGCGTTTTAACAACTCTGTTACCCTAATTTCCTTACACTTTAATCACTTAATAATTGCCTGCCCTTTAAATAGCCAGGATGGATTTTTCTAGAATTCTGCGCCGTCTTCATATCAATGTAGAAATGTCAACAATACAACATTCATTAATAATTGTAAGTAACATTCGCATGCCACCTGCCGGCTCTCCAACTACGTGTCACCTTTATGTGGAGCACCAGGTACCAAATTCTTGCTTATAGCATCTGCAGGGCTTTATCTAGCCCTTGGTGGAATAAAGGACTTGGTTGAAAAACAACACAAGGATATAACAATAGAGTCAAACAGTCATGACTGTTAAGCTTGAAACGGATTTCATATATCCTGTTGCTTCAACAACAAATAGCTTTGTGTTGCAGCTGTTGTTGTAATGCAAACTGCTTTGCTTATGCTATATTCCTTGTGACAGCATTGCTTCACAATATGCGTTAATATTTTCTGTTTAAACGCTTTTATTTTACATTTTTACTTACTCAGTACAGTCATACCAATGCGATTCTCATTTATCTTTTACTTTGCCTGCAGTATACTGCGAAAAACTGTCTACTTTTTCTAATTGATTTTAGTTCGAAATAGGCAGGAGGTAAGACCAAGCAAAATAACAAATTACAGTTTTTTTTGTGTAATAGCGTTCATGACAGATTTACTGTGGACACAAAGAGCGGGCGTTTAGCAGCAATTCAATGTTTGTTCACAATACCTGCAAAATCAGACAACTAACATCCTACAATGTAGGATGTAGGACCTACATGTTAACAGTTAACCCAGTGGTTCTCAAACGGGGGCACATGA
>QLIY01003856.1:0-10157 GCA_003260075.1 Phallusia mammillata | reverse complement strand
TATAACTAGAGAAATATATTGATAATCGTAATGCAAGTTTGTAGGGCTTTTGCAAAATTTATTTGGTTACTTTAAATATCTTGAAATATTGATGTTTACATACACTTTACACTAATTTCAACTTACATATTTTTCAGCTGTTACGTCACAATGTCGTGATTGATGACGATGGCACTGTATGGCGTCATAGTCACAAAACCGGTAATTGTTTCAGCTCGGGACGATTTAAAACCAGGTGATCGCGGACCTCCCGGAGATAAAGGTGAGCAGGGCCAACCTGGTCCGGTTGGACCCCAACCATTGCTGAATTGGACACGAATCGACAAACGTATACATGAAATAATTAATGGTAAGACTCTGTTTTCTGTTATTATTACATAGGAATTTAAATTGTTGTCCGAATTCTAATTATTGAATGGACAACAAAATAATTGCCTAAAAAACATATTTACAAAACTATCTAATGCCAATACCATTAATAATTGCTACTGCAAATGCACTAAAATTGGTAGTGGAAATGCTTTCAAATAATGCTTTAAATAAAGAGTAACCAAGTATCCAATAATTTTGTAACTTATACTTTCACTGGCGACTTTCCCTGAAATACACGGTGGCAGAATTACAGCTTTGACGTCATATGTAGTGGGTTAATCCCAACACAAGTGACAAACTTGGGAACTACTTAACTGGTTGTTTTCCTCGCAAACATCAGTGTTTCTTATGGGCAATCCTTACATATCAAATCCTCCGGCTGGCTCTCCATTGAATCTTTGTAGCTTATGGGGGGGGGGGCTGAACTGGACCCGAATCGACAAACGTATACACGAAATAATTAAGGGTAAGACTGTGTTTTTATTGTTTTTTTATTGATAACAAAGGAATTTAAATTGAATTCTAATTATTGAATGGACAACAAAATAATTGACTACAAAATATATTTACAAAACTATGTGATGCCAATACCATTAATAATTGCTACTGCGGGGGGGGGGAAGTAACAAAGTATGCAATAATTTTGTAATTTTTGGTGTCACTGGTGAGTTTCTCAGAAATACACGGTGGCAGAATTACAACTTTGACGTCATATGTAGCAGGTAAATCCCAACACAAGTGACAAACTTCCTACACGAGGTGGTTAACTGGTTTTTTTCCTCGCAAACATCAGTGTTTCTTACGTACATTTCTCACATATCAAATCCTCCGGCTGGCTCTCCATTGAATCTTTGTAGCTTATTTGGTAAAGCGCGAGTCCCGGAAAGATTCCTGTCGCGGGTTCAAATCCCACAACAGGCTCGAGTTTTCTTTTTCTCAATAGCCGTCCGAAATTTAGGCGCGAAGCATATGTACTGAATTTTAGCGCCTAGTACCCTAATCTTAAGTAGTTGTCACAATCCAAAAAATCCTTTTTTTCATAATTATATTGTGCGGAACATTCGAAAAGCATTTATATATTTGACGTCATAAACATTTGACAGTTGAAGCTAGTAACCATCATTGATCGTTTGGCCCAATATCGTGCAAATAAATGTTCTTTAAAAGTCAAATTATCTCAAATTAGAGCAGTTGCAACAACATTGACACAAACAGACCAATAAGGGGGGGGGGGACATATGTACTGAATTTTAGCGTCTAGTACCCTAATCTCAAGTAGTTTTCACAATCCAAAAAATCCTTTTTTTCATAATCGTATTGTGCGGAACATTCGAAAAGCATTTACATATTTGACGTCATAAACATTTGACAGTTGAAGCTAGTAACCATCTTTGATCGTTTGGCCCAATATCGTGCAAATAAACGTTCTTTAAAAGTCAAATTACCTCAAATTAGAGCAGTTGCAACAACATTGACACAAACAGACCAATAAGTTCGCCACCCCAACTTTGTCAGTCAATATTGGAATGGCAAAATTTCTTTCTATTGGCAGAACAAAGAGTATGTGCGGGAGTCGTGTATAGAGATCATTGCTACTGGCTACCGTGGATTGCTGCAACAATCAGTGGTAACGGTGGAAAGTCGGCAGCTGCAAATGTTTGTAGTGGTTACGGAGCCACATTGGTTGACATAGAGACTAAAGAACAATACGACGTTCTATACAAATACATTCAGAAAGCTTGGCTGATGTACGTTGATTACCCGACACGCGATTTTGTTCAAGTGTGGTTGGCATCAAGTTACACGGTGAGTGTTTCATTTCTTACAATGGGGGGGGGGGGGGGGGGGGGGGGGGGGGGGGGGGGGGGGGGGGGGAAAACAAATTTAAATTGAGGAACTACTTAAATAGTTGTTTAACTTTAACAATTTTATAGATGTTTGGTATAAACAAATAGTTTAAGTAAGTCAGTCGTAAAAAGATTGATTAGCTGGTTTCATGTTTTGATCATTCAACGTTAATTTGTTTAGAATGGAAATGCGGTAAACTCCACAGGTGGGAGCGTTTACACACAATGGTATAGCAGCAGCTATCCTAACAACAGCCCTGGTATAATATGGTTTGTGGGGCAACCTACATATTCTGGGGCTTCCGGGATGCAGACAGTTACCGAGGGTTATGCATACGCTGTGCCTTTCTGTCGCCTGTAAATTAACTTTTAAATTGTTTGTTAGAAACACTAAAATATTCACTCGTCTGTTTACGTGATAAATTAATTAAAACCAAAGACTTTGTCAAGCTTAATTCAAGTTAAATGACCGCACCGGCAAATATCGCAATATCGTTGCCTTTTTTTCAAGTTTTTGCTAGCCTAACCCAAATGTACACATGTTTGTTAACTAACCGATATAACTTTGTCACAAACGGTATTTTGTAAATATAAACTCACAATTTAAAATGTATTGAAACCTGCGCTTTGCCGGGTTTTTGCTGGAGTAGAAAAATATCGAGTTTGGGATGTGAGGAAAAATAATAGAGTATAAAGAGCAGCTTCGATCTAAATGACAATTCTCATTTATGTTGGTGTTGTTTGGTATTTTTCCGCGTTGTACAAAATTTAAAACTTGTTGTTATTTGATTGTTAATAAATTCAAGTGGGTGTTACAAATGTGTGTTTTATGCGGTTTAAAGTAAAACCAGTAGGATATTGGTTTGACAGCAGCAAGAGCATGAAAGCCAACATCTTGTGTTGGATGTGCACAAAAAGTAGATCAATGTTTTAATTTTACATTAAATGCTGCGTCTGATTTTATCGTTAAAAATATCTTACATCTCAAGCATTTATATACATAAGTAGGATCAAAATATTAAATCACAAATAAAAAAATAAATCTATTTCTTTAAATCAGTAAGTTTTAAACCAAAACATTTAGACATTTGGTTGCCGTTGGCAAAATAAGGATCGTAAAAAAAGATTGTACACTCCTGTACTAGATAAATTAAAATATTTGTAAGGAAACCAAATTCGGCAGGATAAAGCAAACTGTGTGTCACGTATCCAATATTTGGTAAAATATAACTTAATGACATACACCAGAGGTGTCAATCTTTTTTAGTGTAGGACCAAATACATTTACCATGATTACACAAGGTGGTTATACTCTGTTGCATACCAAAAATGCTTAAATTGAGTACCAAATATTAAAAGTACCAAACGAGTACCAAACTAAATCATCATCACCAAACCAAAAAAAAAATGTTTGGTGATATTGTACTATTGTACAAATTATAGTGACACATTTACGGTGTCGTCAACAGAACCAACGTTAGTTTCCTGAACAAAATTGCTTTTGATCCAGTCACGTAGAGTGCTGATCTTGCCATAAACGTATGGAACTCGGTTGAAACAGATTTTGTTACCCCAGGAAACGACCCCAACCAGACGGAAACCGCTTGAAGCGTCACCAACAGCAAGCGGACCACCAGAGTCTCCCCACAAACATATCATATCTTAAAAAGTAACCACACATATAATATGCTTATGATTATTATTTAACCAATAATATTATTCTTAGTGCTGAGTTGTTTAGCAAACAACTTTAGCTTAGAAATCGATTTCCACAAGTCACGTGATCCTTACTAGCTTCTCGTCCAGTGGAACAAATCGTGCGATCCGCAATCTTGCTTTTGACAATCCTTTGACTTTTCATCTCAAACACAAACTAGAAGTGATGCAGATTCCTGACGTCACGTTCACATTGGCAACCGATGGCAAAACTGTGATTGTTAAACTGGAGATTTTTGGACTGAACAGTGCGAGATGTTATTGCATGTTCACACAAGAACTCACAAATACAGCGACTTGTTCATTTCACGTTTATGGGGTTATGTCTACATATGGAACAGGCGCGTCGGACCATTTGCCCAGTATTGGTGTATCTGCTGTCACCAAGTGGTAAATTACAACATTTTATTTTACACGCACGGCCTTGCTTGTTGCGCGGGTCAGACTCTTACTTTAAATATGATTTTTCGAATAATCAATTATCAAATTGTTTTTGACACAAATTAACCGACGTTTTAACATGCCAAATTAATGTAATGCGCCAGGCGCCAATATTTTATAAAAATATTTATGAAAAGTTTTTCTTATTTTTCTGTGACAAACAATGTTTAAACAATCACTCCAGAGGTTGTCTTTTTGTGGTTATCTGTGTAATTTCTTAATGATTTTTGTATTGTGTTATGCGAAATAAAATTCAATACCACTGAGGTCATCACTGGTTTAAATCATTGACACCAAGCGACATACAAAGTTGATTTTAACCTGCACATTTATTTCTCCGTGACCTTTATCAATCTCTTCTTACATGTCAAAATTTTGAAATTCGGCGGTACACAAAATGAAAGTAACGAAATAGAGAACATAAAAATACATTATGATGTGCGCTTTGTAATCAGTGTTTGGGTTGTGTTTCACCAGTCAATTTTCAGCGCCATTTTAGTCAGGATTGGAAGGCGCCACACCGAATCAGCCGGTCACCAAGGAGTAGACTAGAAAAAAGAGTCATTCTTTGTAAATTAAACACGAAACGACCCTGCGTTTTTACAAAAGATAAATCGATTTTAATACCAGCACAATGCATGATGAGGCTGTGTATAATAACAACGTTATAATTATTGCTTTACAGGCATTTTTTCGTCTGAATAACATTACTTTAATCTATGCCTGTCACAGAACCCTTACAACGAGCACAAACTAGCCAAAGAATATGTTTATAATATAACTTGATATAAGACAGGTTTCATTGATCTCTTATTTTCAACTACTAGGAATTTTCGAAAGCCACTGCGCGGCCAAATGTTTGGAGGCTTCGTTCCGTGCTCCAAAGGACGCGAGTTCAAATCTCCCAAATCCGAAAATTTTGTTTTTTTAAGTTTATTTAAAACACAGAAAGTGACAAAATTTTAAATGTTAATGTTCGCCTAATGCATGATAAGTTGATGAACAATAACGTCTCAATATTTTTTCATGTTGGTTTTTGAGTCTGAATAACGTTACTTCAATCTTGTCCATGTAAAGCTTTTACAAACAAGCAAAGTTTAATGTTTAGAGCCTTATAGTGACATAACCAGCCTTGATTTCTTTAATTTGTGAACTTGCTGCAAACACAGACACGCTCTATTTGTTTCTTTCCGGAGGTGGTGATTGGTTGGCCAGAACACGTGACAGCTTGATTGAGCAAACGAGAACTCCGCAGGCAGCTGAATTGGGGATTCCGAAGCTGACTTGCAGGGGCGCCAAGGTTGATATAAAAGCAAAGAGCTGATTCCACGCGCTTTTAAACACGTTTTCCTGGGAGCGGATGATAGAAGCTGCACGTAAGTTTGGGTTGAATAAATAAGATATGTGGTGTTAAATGTTATAATACTTAAACGCCATAGTATATTCACATACACGTTGTAACATAGGGTATTTACGGAGTAGTTTTAATGTATAAGTTTAAATGCCAAACAATTTAGTGATTACGCATATAGCGGTGTATTTTAATCTCTGAACTGTATAATCCAATCATGTACACGTAGTGACAAGGTATATTCGACATAGTCTAATAAATAAATAGGTTGGCAACCGAATTAACTAATTACTGCATAGTTATTGTTCTCAAACGTGTGATGGACTGTTCCATCGAGAAACATGAAATCATATGCCCGTTATCACGTAAAGTATATTAGGTATAGTTTGAATATATAAGGTTAAAACCGAATAAATTACTGATTATCGCATATAGTTGTGCGAGTCATCAAACGTAACGTGTAGTAAACTGTCGCTTTTACAAACTGTATTGACAGTCTAGTTGGTTCAGGAATGAATAGCTAGCTTCCCAGTTAGCTTATCAGAGCGGTTGGTAGCAATCCTTGTATGCTTTGGGAAACGAATGCTTTTGCCTTAGAATAATTGGTTTCTGTGTTTTATGCCTCTCGAAACTGCCGACGTGAAGCAACCGTCTTTAACTGAATGCTCGAGTGATGCTGTTTGTAGTTGTGCGTTTTGTCTTCCCACTGTTAAAGTTAATTTCTCTTAAAAGCAGCACTACGCTCGTTTTCAATATATTAGGATCAGGCGACACTCGTTTATGAATTAGTATACGCCAGTCGCATTCAGTGTTCTGATGAAGACGATCTGTATAGGACGTCGAAACGTCGGAATAAAATTACATTTGCCAGAAGAGCTGTACAAAACTTGTTGGTATACGCCAGGTTTATATGAGGCTTCATACCGAATTAGATGCTTGGGAGACCGGATTTACTCGGTATAACGCCTCTAATATGCCTGGCGTAATATATTTCTATTACAGAGTCACAATTTATTTTGTCGCTATAACTAGAGAAATATATTGATAATCGTAATGCAAGTTTGTAGGGCTTTTGCAAAATTTATTTGGTTACTTTAAATATCTTGAAATATTGATGTTTACATACACTTTACACTAATTTCAACTTACATATTTTTCAGCTGTTACGTCACAATGTCGTGATTGATGACGATGGCACTGTATGGCGTCATAGTCACAAAACCGGTAATTGTTTCAGCTCGGGACGATTTAAAACACTTAGGGACTTATCCAGAACTTTGTTTTGATTTTACTATTTTTTGTTTACTTTTTTTCTCTCCCCTTTTATTCTTTTTTATTCTGAACTTGTTTTTTTCGCCGCACTATATAATATCGAGGGTGTGCACGGCCCTTTATATTATTTGTGCGGATTTTTGAAACAAGGTTTCTGGGTTACTTACTACGCGCAAAAAATGCCACTTTACTTAATTTTCCATCGTTCTAAAGCGAATAACGGCATTTCGGAATAGTTTAACTCTAAAACCGGTTTTGTCACACTAAATGACAACCATGCAACCATCCAACGGACCTGAACGGAACTGAAGCCCCAGTGGTGAGTTATAGAAGGGCAACTTGTTTTCCAATTGTCGCATGCGGCGCATAATGTATTATGACCAACATTGTAAGAATAGAAGATTCTATGTATATACTGAAGACGTCTGTTTAGGACAATTGTATAGGCTATTTAGAATGCGTATATAACGTCTCATGTATGTTACTTGGGATTTTGTAAGGATTGTTGATTTGTCTGCAGCTGAGTGGAGACGACGGGATAAGAAAGCGACGATGATCAGATCCGTGTAGCCTATATCTGGACCAAAGGGGTTGACTGGAGTTGATCAACCAACGAATCAGCAAGCACCGGGAGGAGGTTAAAATGTTTGTTTTGTCACTTGAGTGACGTAACCATTAGTGACGTCAAGTTGGTTACGTCATCCACCCTTTTCAAGTTCTTATTTAAATCATCTTATTCCACTCTGAAGATGCCTATTACCGCATAGGTGAAATATATGTTTGTGTGTCTGTGTTAATTAAACGGTGAATGATTATAGAGAAGTTTTCAGTCTGTAATGATACACGACTGTTGTCTCCATCTCTCGTACTGAGTCTCTGGTGACTCGTGATTATACAATAAACAACACAGTTAGGAGGGTAATATGGGTTGCATGCATAACACACTACATTATTCAACCTACCCATGTTGTCAAACCCAGTCGTGTTGCCCTTTGCGCCGCTCGCTTCTCCAGTGAGATCCCAACTTCTCTGTCACTTGTTAGTAGTCTTAAAGGTAATCTACTTCACTTAACCTACGTTCCCCATATATGTATTACCGTTGGCGTATTTTTAACCTAGGGATTTTCGTAACCTCTACCTGATCCTGTGTCACTAATGTAGTGTTTGTGTTATTCTCGGGGAATGCTTGGGAGAGCGACTTGATTCGGTATAATGCCTTCAATAGACATGGTGTACTATGATTTATAAATGAGTGTGCCGTAATCGCTGGTCTGCATGGACGCTTCAGGGCTGATTCCAGTATTCATCTTTATTTATACCATTCTCTTTATAGATTTTATGTGCAAAATCAAAAATCGAAGTTAGCATACCAGTAATTTATGTATCATTAGGCATTCCAACCACCTATGCAGTTTATGAACTTTCCATGTAACTTATAACAGTCGCAGGCTTAGCAAAACTACATTTTACAGAATCTCAATCAACAAATTCAAAAAAATGTTAATTTTTGTTGTACAAATTACATTGACACAATTACGGTGTTGTCTGCAGAACCAAGGTTGGGTTCTTAACCAGAAATGTCTTTAATCCAGAAACGTACAGTGTTGATCTTGGAATAAAAAATTGGGTCTTCGTTCAAACAGATGTCGTTGCCCCAGGAAACGACCCCAACCAGAAGGTAACCGGTTGAAGCGTCACCAACAACAAGCGGACCACCAGAGACTACCTACAAAACAATCATATGTTGAAAATTAACGACTTAGACTCAGATAGAAAACCTATGATTATTATTAAAGCAACAATTTTATACAAATTCTCACCACACAAGCAATATTTTTTTTCAAATTCTCACCACACAGCCCGCCTTTCCACCAACACAAAGCATGCGTTATGTAAACTTGCTTCCGACAGCTCCTACGCGTGCCCTTGCAGAAAGCAAGGGAATTGTTGCAACGTGCATTGTTGCATCCGAGATCGGCCCTGTCAGGTAACAAACATGTTCATACAACTGATAATGCGACCAAACGTTGCAAATCAAACGTTTCCAACTGATTTTTGAATGCTTTACAACCCGGGATAAATTTTAATCCCTATTTTGGTTTAAACACCGGATACTTCCAGGTAATGTCCGGGTCAACTTTTGTATGTCTATATAAAGGTCATGTGCCTTAATTTAAAGCAGTCGTTTTTAACTTTTATAGATCGTGGTGACCCCAATGTGGACACAAGGATCGAGTGGGAAATAGTCGATTAAATCAAGAATACGGTGCTCATCAACTCGTGATCAATCTAAATTTAAAGGATGTTTGCAATACCCCCCCCCCGTTGCATCCGAGATCGGCCCTGTCAGGTAACAAACATGTTCATACAACACATAATGCGACCAAATATTGCAAATCAAACGTTTCCAACTGATTTTTGAATGCTTTACCCCCCGGGACAAATTTTAATCCCTATTTTGGTTTAAACACTGGATGCTCCCAGGTAATGTCTGGGTCAACTTTTGTATGTCTGTATAAAGGTCATATGCCTTAATTTAAAGCAGTCGTTTTCAACTTTTATAGATCGTGGTGACCCCAATGTGGTCACAAATCTCGAGCGGGAAATTGTCGATTAAATCAAGAATATGATGCTCATCCACTCGTGATCAATCTAAATTTAAAGGATGTTTGCAACACAACCTTTATTCTGTGCATTCGTTGTGCTACAGAAGACGGGGATTGTGTGCCCTTTAAAGGGGTTATGTCACAATGGAAAATGACCTAATGTCATTTGGAGATTGTGTTTAGTATCCGTGGCCCACATGAATACACCTCGTGCTCCCGGTTGAGAAATCGCAGGTTTATAGAATTTGACAAAGTTTCTGTCATACTCTGTAGTGTTGTCCCTTTTTGTGAAGTTAGAATATAGCCCCATCCAGTGGTGGTTATAATGGTTCCTTCTTCGCGTCGCTAAGACGAATCAGCTGAACCTACCAACAATAATTAAACAAATTGATTTCTATTTACAAATTAACCACTTAGGAGTTTCTGAGTTTTTGCCTCAAAGAATCCTCAAAACAATGTGTTCCCTTACATTGGAATTAAAAGTGGCTTCAGTTTCAAAAATAGTTTGCTTACTTACATAAAAATTTAATGTCGCTGCATATTCCAGGTGTG
>QLIY01003855.1:0-10165 GCA_003260075.1 Phallusia mammillata | reverse complement strand
AGTCTTCAATTGACATCACCTATCCGAAACTATTGCTAGGTGAGATGAGACGAGCCATAACAAAGCAAACTTAATGAATATTCTGATGCTTCAGTTATCTAAGCTTTTTTATGTAATTTGAGGGTGCATGTAGTTATCCCATTTCTTGTATAAGCTGTTTAAACTAATATGAAATTTTTAATCCCCATGCAATTAAATCAATTCTCTAATCACCCAGTATCCATGTAACTTATATTATCATTATCTAAACATACGAACCTCAAAGAAAGGTTTCAAAAACTGCTACAAAAAGTGTTTCAGATAAAATGTAAGCATTTTTTTCAATATTTGCTCTTGTTGTGCCTTGAAAACCAAATATTATAAAACCAATTTATTACTTATATATATTTTTTGTGATATTTCGCAGATAATCAACAAAACATTGTTGAAGATCCTGCTCTATCAAGCATTACAAATGTAAAGCTACCAGTTGACAAAGGTAAGCCTGGAATAAAAAGAAAAATAAATGTGTTTGAAAAACATAAAAATTAATATAATCCTATGTTTGTTTTTGACTGTTCATCCTGTGTATTGCTCTGTTTTTTTTAAAAAAAACTTGTAACTGCACAACTTCTGTCACAGATGCCCAGGAACTTAGTGGTGAAACAAGTCATGAAACCAAATTGAAACTTCCATTGGGTAAGAAACACCAAAAACATTTGGTTTCACATAACTTATATTTGGTTTCACAAAATAATATCTAAAAGTTCTAACTTTAGTGGTGACATCATTTGACCAATGACATGGTCAACACTTAATGCATATGTACTTAATACTTGCCATGACCATCCTATGTAGACTGTGATTGCTGTAAAATTGGTAGATAAGTATAAGTATTAAACATTCTTCGTTCTGTGTCAGTGACCTGCTCAAACCCCATACAGTGGTATACTAAGCATTTATTGTAAGACTCGTAGTTTGGGGTCCCAAGGGGTTACACAGGATTGTTTTAGTGAGTCAGTAAAGCAGAAAATTTGCAAAGCTTTCCAGATAGAATGCAAGCTCGTAATTGGTATATGTAAATGTACAATCAGCAGTTCATTTGGAATAAATTTAGGTTCTGTTACTACATAAAAGTTGGTTTAAATTCTTTCTGAATAAAAGGAATATTATATTACAGTATATTACGGAACCCTTGGTCACATGACATTGCCAGTTGGACAATCATCATCTGACAGACATGAAAGAGAGGTAGAGTTATAACCAATAGATTTGTTTTTGGGTTGCTTGGTTTGTCGTAACACTTGTTACAATGGCTGCCAAAGTGCCTACATGTTAAAAGTTTATATATAACTGATGTACTGGTACCTGAAAGCCCATGTTTATTGTTTGCACATAATATACAAATAGTGTGATGCAAATTGCTACTGGGCAGAAAATATATATTTCCAGGTCTATGAAATGCATTGAGCCAGATATCTAGCTATCAAGGTTTAATCAATTTATGGCCGCCATTACATACTTTTTAAAACACATATTTTCTTGGCCACATAAAATATGTCTTTGTGGTCCCTCACATAAGGAAGCAAAACTGTTTTAAATTGATTGTACACAACATTATCACAAATGTACTTTTAATTACTTCCAAAAATCCTAAACGTTTGTTTGTAAATATCACAGTATGTTTTAGAGGATGTTTAAAACTGAGCACAACCTCCAAGGCAGTTTTTCCCTGGAAAATACAAAACCAAAGCAAGCTTATCAGTCAAGACAGAAGAACCTATCTACTACCGAAAGTAATGGTAGGTTTGCATTAAAGGAATAAGTTGAGTGAGTTTTGCTATTGGATTAAAATAGCGCCATAATACATGAGGTTTTTCATGAGAAAATGAAAGTTACTTGCAAAAAAATAAAACAATAGTTAAATGGTTTCCAAATATTGATATTAACTCATTAGAAAGTGGTATTTACCAACCGTACTAGACAGGCTTTTTCTGTCATAACATGGGCAATTGCCTGTCATGCATGGTCATGCCGTTAATACACCCAGCATACTGTTTGCTATTATCTATAAACTAACACACAAGACTTACTATATAAATGGTTATGTGTACCTTTTGTTTGAGATTACAAAGCATTTTTTTTTCCGTTACAGATCTTTCAGGGTTGGGGGGGGGGTACAATTGCCTGTCATGCATGGTCATGCCTTTAATACACCCAGCATACTGTTGGCTATTATCTATAAACTAACACACAAGACTTACTATATGAATGGTTATGTGTACCTTTTGTTTGAGATTACAAAGCATTTTTTTTCATTACAGATCTTTCAGGGTTTCTTGTAGTTGGTGGCAGCAATTCCGCTCAACGCAATTGTGTTTATTATGATGTCACAACAAAGAGATTTCAACATTTAAAAGTTAGTTGTTTAACATAAAAATTAAAGTAGTAATGTGCAACTGAAATGCTTTAAAGTGCCAAAATTGTGGTTACCTGTGGCGGGGGGGGGGCAGCAATTCCGCTCAACGCAATAGTGTTTATTATGATGTCACAACAAAGAGATTTCAACATTTAAAAGTAAGTTGTTTAACATAAAAATTAAAGTAGTACTGTGCAACTGAAATGCTTTAAAGTGCCAAAATTGTGGTTACCTGTGGCGGGGGGGGGGCATGCCAAATATAATTAATTGTACCAATTTTAACATAAACAAAAGTTGTATTTTTTCAACTGACCTTAGGGCAAAGATTTTTAAATTTGTTTACAAGAGCATTTTTGCACAGAAGCTGAACACTGGCAGATGTGGGGCAGCATCAGTGAAAATTGGAAGTAAAGTTTTTGTGATAGGAGGTGCTGCACATGAGTGGGGAGGAAAGACTCATCAAAGTTGTGAAATGTTGGAGCTAAACGAGCATGCTGAGTGGATTTTGCTGCCTGATATGTTGGAAGCTCGTAATGACTGTAGATCAGGATTTATTGATGGTTTGTTTTATTTAAAGTTTGCAAGAACCTAAAATTTTGCTTGATTCCTTTTTATAACTCTTTGTCAGTTTACATGGCTTCATGCAGCTATGGATACAATATATACAGCCATGTACATGTTAAATATACATACTAGACAAAAATTTTTGGATGTTTATCTTGTATAACTGGTCGGAAGAAAGTATTTTGGTTTAGAAAAGTGCGAGATTTGGGGGGGGGGTCTTGATTCCTTTTTATAACTCTTTGTTAGTTTACATGGCTTCATGCAGCTATGGATACAATGTATACAGCCATGTATGTGTTAAATATACATACTAGACAAAAATTTTTGGATGTTTATCTTGTGTAACTGATCGGAAGAAAGTATTTTGGTTTAGAAAAGTGCAGGATTTTTATGGTTGTGTTGGCCCAGGAGTTATATTTCTTATTTAAGCCAGTGTTGGAAACCTATGCAAAAGCAGACAACACTAAGCTTATGATTCTTCCTTACTATGACTAAGCTGGTGGATAAAAAAAACCTCTAACAGCTGTATGTGAATAATTATAACAATGATCAACTGGTCTAAAATTTTTTGTGCTTTGCGAAAACCTTGTGTTGAAAGCCCTTTCCCTCCAAAGAAAAGCTTCAATCCCAATGTAAAAGTTTAAATTGGTTTACACTTTGATTTTTTTTGTGTGTATTTTTTTTTGTGTGTTGTCTAGAAAAGCTTAATCATAATTTTCTTAACTATTTTTCGGATTTTTTTATTGTGTTTTATTTAGGTCTGATATATGTCACTGGTGGATTCAACGACAAGGGATTATCAAGTTGTGAAGCATTTGACATCCAGAACAACAAGTGGACGAGAATAAAGAACATGTTGCATGCGAGATATGCACATGGACTTGTTGTGCTGAATGGTGAGTAAAATATTCACAAGGTTATTTAAGTGCTCAGACAGTAATTAGGTCTTCTATGCCCCAAAACTAAAAAAAAAACATGATGCTTTTTGTATCATGCAACACAGTCCTTAGCTTATTTTTTGTCACACATACCTGCAAATGATTAGTTTGGTTTTCTATGTTACAATTCAACGCTAAAATTAAGGGTAGGTTTTATTCTATTTCTCTTGTTAGTTTTTGTGATATTTTTTTACTACTGTCCGTTTGGGATATGACTAGAAACTGTGATGTAATACCAAAACTTTGAACTACACAAAATGAAATATACAGAGGTCCTGTGTACTGATGGTGTAGTAAAAAAAATATTGTGATGTAGTAGCGATTTTGGTAAAACAAAATATAATGGTCATTTGGTCAACTATAAATGTCAGTGTTTGTGAAATTGGCTTGCCTGTAAACATAGAAATAAGAAACATCAGTTAAACCTTTTTGAAAGCTAAACATAAAAAAATTAAATTGTCTACAGCCACGATTTTATTGCTGGAATGAAGCGAAATTGTAAGCAGTGGACGTCACAGCCCAACACCATTTCAATATACATGCTTTTCTGTTCAGGTTCACTTTACTGCATTGGAGGATTTGACGACAAAACACCAATCACTTCCTGTGAGCGTTATGATGCAAGAACTGGAGAATGGAATGAGATTGCATCTCTCAGTCAACCAAGACATGGACTTGGCAGTGTGGTTTGGGGCAACAAGATATATGCAATAGGTTGGTTGTTGAGTTAAATTTATTTCACCGTTGCTTGCCTGTTTACAGTGTTTATTTTATTTTGAAAAAAGTCAAAAACTGAATGCCCACTAAGCGGCCTGTTGCATTGTGCTTACATTTTTTCTGATCGTAAGGAATTGACTTCCACTTTGTTTTAACAATTAAGTTACCCTGATCAGCTGCTTATTACAAGTCTATGTGTGCATAAAACAAATTTATGTCCAAAGTTAGGCAAAAAGCATGATTTAAGCAAACTTTTTACTACTATTGCACAGTTTATTGATTCTTCACTTTTAGACTATTCATCAACAATGTACCTAAGCAAAATTAGGTAATCTGCAGGCAGTGCACACTGTTTAATGTCAAATAATTAGCTATTCTCCGACACATTTTGGGGGGGGGGTGGACAACAAGATATATGCAATAGGTTGGTTGTTGAGTTAAGGTTATTTCACCGTTGCTTGCCTGTTTGCAGTGTTCATTTTAATTTGAAAAAAGTTAAAAACTGAATGCCCACTAAGCGGCCTGTTGCATTGTGCTTACATTTTTTCTCATCATAAGGAGTTGACTTCCACTTTATTTTAACAATTAACTTACCCTGGTCTGCAGCTTATAACAAAAAAAACAAAAACAAATTTATGTCCAAAGTTTGGCAAAAAGCATGATTTAAGCAAACTTTTTACTACTATTGTACAGTTTATTGATTCTTTACTTTTAGACTATTCATCAACTAAATAGTATATAAAAAACAGTGTGCCTAAGCAAAATTAGGTAACCTGCACACGGTGCACACTGTTTAATGTCAAATAATTAGCTATTCTCCGACACATTTTTTGGTTTGAACTTACAAGCTAAAAAGACTACACTGCATATTCACTGTGGTGTTTGCTCAGTTGTGGCACACACAACATGTAGTGAAGCCGGACTTTTCAGACCAATTAGGTCGAAACAGTGTGCACTGTCTGCAGTTGGAATATTCAATGATTGGTGCTTATCTCGGAGAGTGATGTGTTATTTTTAATCTAGGTGGATTTAGTGACAACGGCCGACTTGCAACAGTGGAAAGATATCATCCAGAAGTGGATCGATGGGAAAATGGATCACAGCTTCAAATTGCTCGCTCCTATTTGTCTGCTTGTGTTGTCAAAGGGACAATGTATGCAGTCGGAGGGTAAGATAGACACAAAATCGTGTTGTTGCATTTTTTTATATATCCAGTGTATTGCACTATTACATTAATCTACACTAAGTATTTAGTAATTGTTTAATGTCACCTATTTTGGTTTAAGGTTAACACTAAGGCATTGGGTTTGTTTTTAGGGTACTGATTGTTAACACATTGTAAGTGTAACAAGACTTGCATATTTCACTTTTGTTGCTTGTTTAACACACTATTTTATGTTTATAGCTATAACAAAGAAAACTCCAATACTGTTGAAGTGTACGATTCAACTTCTGATGTTTGGACAATTGGTTTCGAAACTGAGAAACAAATTCGCGATGCAACTGTTGTTGCGATTTAAATAATGTCAGTTTCTGTAATGCTCTTGGTTGCCTCGTTTTTGCCAGAAATAATGTACTTGCTGATGAGGTAGACCTACTGTTTGTATGGTCACACCTGTAAAAGTTTTAGTTTTTTACCTTTTGAAATTTATTGTACTTTTAGTTGTTTGTTTGCTTTTTTATAAGTTCGTGCATTACCACTTGCCTGTGAATTTTCCTAACTTGTCTTATTTATCTGCATTTGTCAAATACACATTAACTGTGATTGTAAACGCTGTTTTTGTAAAAAAAATTACTGCTGTGACTTTGCTTAACCTTGCGCATAATACGCGAGTCCTAGCATGAACTCAGTCTTTCTGTCTTATACTAATGTTTGCTAAATTAAGAGGGGGGGGGGGCATCACAGCTTCAAATTGCTCGCTCCTATTTGTCTGCTTGTGTTGTCAGAGGGACAATGTATGCAGTCGGAGGGTAAGATAAAGAAACAAAATCGTGTTGTTGCATTTATTTATATATCCAGTTTAATTGGTACTATTGCATTAATCTACACTAAGAATTCAGTACTTGATAGTCTAGACCTATTATTACTTTTGTTTGATACTTACCGCAACAAAGTGAGAAGCTGGTTTAGAACGTTATACTTGGATCTCTCCATAAGTTTAATGACAAATATAACGGCACACTAAGAATTCAGTAATTGTTTAATGTCACTTATTTTTTGAGATTAACACTAAGGTATTGAGTTTTGTATTTGAGTACTGATTGTTAACACATTGTAAGTGTAACAAGACTTGCATATTTTACTTTGGTTGCTTGTTTAACACAATATTTTATGTTTATAGCTACAACAAGGAAAACTCCAATACTGTTGAAGTGCACGATTCAACTTCTGATGTTTGGACAATTGGTTTTGAAACTGAGAAACAAATTCGGGATGCAACTGTTGTTGCGATTTAAATAATGTCAGTTTCTGTAATGCTCTTGGTTGCCTCGTTTTTGCCTAAAATAATGTATACTTGCTCGTGGCACACTGTTTTTATGGTCACACCTGTAAATATTTACATTTTTACACTTTGGTATTTATTGCACTTTTAGTTGTTTGTTTGCTTTTTTTATAAGTTCATGCATTACCACTTGCCTATGAATTTTCCTAACTTGTCTTATTTATCTGTATTTGTCAAATACACATTAACTGTGATTGTAAACGCTGTTTTTGTAAAAAAAAAATAACTGCTGTGACTTTGCTGAACCTTGCGCCTAATAACCGAGTCCTAACATGAACTCAGTCTTTCTGTCTTATACTAATGTTTGCTAAATTAAGAGCAACACGACTCAATTCAAGAAATAAAATAGAAAACTAAAGTTTTTGTTCAATGACTTATTAAGAAAGTTGGAAAACAAGGAAAGGTTAATATGGAAGAGTGTTTTTACAGAGACGTTTTAGTTTTATAGTAGTATCTGGTCTCAGTAAACAGTTTTTGTAGTGCCTATGGGTAGTATCTGGTCTCAGTAAACAGTTTTTGTAATGTGGCATATGGGAGTTTTCCCCCGAAATTCCCTGGCTTATTTTGTGGAATTAAAAGTCAAGGATAGTTGGGTGATGTATTGGCATAGTAGGTGGAAAACTTTGTGCAGTTTAGAGCAGATTTACAAGTATGCGTCCGTATTTGACATTTAAAAGAGAACTCTACCACCTATTTTTGCATCGTTTTTTTGAAAAATAAAGAGATTGTTCCAACATACGAAAAGTGAAATACTTTATGTTAGAGTTTGTCCAGATAATCACACAAAAGGCGTAGTTCTGTCTAAATCAAGACGCTCTGTCCCAGAACACAATTTATCGGGAGCATGCAAATGTCCAGTGCCATGCCCGGTTCAATAACTTAGCGTCCGTATCTGACCGTTCAAAAGGAGCGCCCCCCATTTTTACACAGTTTTGTAAAAAATCAAGAGGTTGCTCATGTTGGGGGGGGGGTAGTGTTTTTACAGAGACGTTTTAGATTTATAGTAGTATCTGGTCTCATTAAACAGTTTTTGTAGTGCCTATGTGGCGTATGGGAGTTTCCCCCCGAAATTCCCTGGCTTATTTTTGTGGAATTAAAAGTCAAGTATAGTTGGGTGATGTATTGGCATAGCAGGTGGAAAACTTTGTGCAGTTTAGAGCAGATTTACAAGTATGCGTCCGGGGGGGGGGGGGGGGGGGGGGGGGGGGGAAAAAGCTTGGGCACAAACATAATTTATACAGAGTACGCTATTATTCAGTGCCAGATGCCTTGCAGGGTAATCTATGATGGATTGAACTGACGTTTCATTTGGATATTATATGAAGTTGGCTGCAACATTAGCAAACAATGGGGGTATAAAGTTGGGGGGCGCAAAATATCACGAATAAATTATATTTAATTTACCAAACAATATTTTGGATACCTATGTATCATTGACATTTTTGTCCAAATGAATTGTCACGGTTGAATAGTCTTATTTTTGGCGGGCTTAAGGCACAAGTTTCCACTTTGCGAGTTTAGGAATTAAAATTTTTCTAACAAATACATGTAGTTGCGGATTTAAAGTAAACTAGGCGTCTTTATAAAACTTTAATCAAAATTATGGATTGCTTGTCAGATACTAATGAAACAGACAATGTATTTGTAATTTTAGTGTTTCTTGTACTAATATGAAGTTTTTTTTTTAATGTGTTATAGCAATTTTAAGAAGGGGTGTGCATCTTCGGAAAACATTAGCTATTTTGATGCATATTAAACTGCCTAATAGTGTAACAACTTGTTTACAGTAAAATAAGCGAGCGAATCTAGTGTCATTGGGTGCTTATTGGTAGTTCATTGACCTAATCTGCTCAGAAACAAAGAAACCCAGTTTTCAGAGTAGGGCAGCTGCATGCACAATGTGTTTTATTAGGCATAAAAACTCAAGCTAATGTGAAAGTAGTTTCCAGTGTCTAGCCACCTTAGGTTTATTTATGTTTAAAATAGCGTGGATTTCAAGCAATAAATCATACTAAAATAACTCTATTCTTGTTTATACACTAATGGTGCCAATTTAAAGAGAACTGATTTAAGTGCCTCGACTGCCTTAAGACAAATTTGATAAAAAATGTGTCTTGGTAGCAAGCTTATGACAGTTTGTACAAAATCGTTTCTGGTGCACTTTGCTGCCTTGAACAATTACCTTCTCCTAGTTAGCAATCAGCCTGTTAACTGATTTCATAGCATTGCCTTTATGTGTCATTTTATGTGCCCTTAGTCATAGTCAGATATGTTGGTAAAACATCTACAAATGACTGCTACAAATATTTGTTTGTTTTTTTATTTGACAACATTGAAAACAATTTTATTTCTCTAAATAACATATCTGTTTTTCAGATCATTCAGGTAATACCATAGGACATATGTACATAAATATTGATAAAAATTTGAAAGTTTCGAAGTCAAAAACACAATAACTTTGGCAATACCAATTTGGATATATAGAAACCATGGAGATGTATTTAGTACTATCAATATGGACAACATTTTCAAACTGGAACTTATTTGTAACTCTTATTTTTTTATTTCCATTGGTATGTATATTGTACACCACATACAAATCTAAATACCAACCTCTATTTACTAAGTACAACAAGTCTAAATTTAAATTTTCTTGTAAAACATTAGTGCGGAGATGGGGATGCTCAATACTGAAAAATCTTTCTAAATTGTCAAAAGGAGAATTTTTTTTTGGCTCTCAAAAGGGGACTAGTCAAAACTGAATGTTTTGTTCAAATTATGCAAAACATCAGCTTCTATTAGTTTGTTACAACCACTAATCTCATAAAACAAAATGTATGTGAAAAGCTCACTGTCACCATGAAGATTAAACACTCTGTGTCAATTAAAATAACTACTGGATATGTTTAAAGTATACTCAGTATGTTGGGGATTTGCAAATAAACCATATTCCCGTTTTTTTTGGGGGGGGGGAAAAAGCTCACTGTCAGCATGAAGGTTAAACACTCTGTGTCAATTAAAATAACTACTGGATATGTTTAAAG
>QLIY01003850.1:0-10214 GCA_003260075.1 Phallusia mammillata | reverse complement strand
TGTATGGTGTGACGTGTGCGAAAAAAGGTTGCGGAGCACTGCACTAGACCCCATTTATTTCCACTCAGTAATGATTTATTTCAACACTAACTTAATAACGTATATCCAGTACACCTACACTAATACACATCACAGTCAATCTACGCATATTTATTTGTTATTACACACTGGAATACATGCGTCCTATTAAGTTACAAATCATATCTGAAAAAATCGCTATACAGATGCCTAAAATAAAAATTATCGACATTTTTCCACTCTCTCCCCATTGCCCGCAATGCATTTTTGGGCCGCCATTACGCTTCAACTTGCTTCAACCGTGACGGCCAGTAGCGCAATCCAGGGTTTATAGAGATCAGTGGATTGCAGCTATAACACAACAACCAAACTTTTCTGAAAACCAAACTTTCTGACAACCGAACTTTTCGACCATGTAAACAAGGCAGAAAAATCAGCAGTAAGCAGGCTTGTGCTATCAAGCAGAACATCAATTGTAACTTAACTTGTGACGTCACAGGAAACAGTTTGTTGTGTAATTTCATGTTTAATTTTGTTACCACATTATTTCTTGGCGTAACCACAACATTCAGCATTATAAGAGCCCATTCTTTCTTTCTTTCTCTTAAAAGCCCGCTCCTTTTTGATCCGTCTGTCGTTTGAATTTACGCCTCAGTTGTGTTACATAAAGAGATAATTTTGCATAAAGTAGCCTGCATGACGTTGCGAATCTTAGTTTAAGTAAGTTTGGTACTGTACGAAAACTGAAATATTCTTTCAATATGATGGCAAGTGACATTGAATATGAAGCGTGTGATGGAACTATGACAGAGACTATTGTTTAAATCGATTCGCCCTCTTTCACGTGTAAGAAGACGATTGGTACTGAACAGAAACACGCTATAACTATATCAAACACGGAGATGACCTTATCGCAACTATAATAACTACTTATTCAAATTGAAAAGGAGCTAACGCGTCCCTGTATACTGGTGAGATGGAAATGTCCAGTGGAATCTGTAAGGAAATTCTGAGTGTCTTCAATTGTTTTTCCAAATCCGTCTTGTTTACCAATTTTTTTTTTCTTGAAGTTGATGCATAGGGAAGAATGTTTATGTCTGGGTCTGCTGTACATGATAGCACAATCCCATTTTGTTGCCAAATCTTTCTTTTACCAAACTGTAAATGATATACTTTAACACTAACGCAATACGTTTTCATACAGACCTAGTACCCTTTGAATTTTAGGCTTATTTACAGGATAATAAGTACACGACCACCGTATGTTTGTTAAAATGCAGACAATTTAGACAAAAATAGCTCATAAATTGCTCTTTATCGACATTTTTTGGGATTAATCCGGTTGTTTTCGCTTTTATAGCAAATTTGCGCATCTACCCATATATAATTTTTGAAACTTAAATTTTAATTGTCTTTGTGTGGTTTAGCATCTGCGTTTTAATTTGTCGGGGAGGAATAAGAACGTTTTCAACTATTAGGTGAGGAATTCGGCGAAATGGGTTGTGAACCATTGGCCTCGTAATTACTTGGTTATCTTAACAAAACTTCTTTGAAAGGACTAGCAATTCCTCTCTGCTGGCGTGTGATGTTGCATAATCCAACATATGGTGTGATTTTAACACAGACCCAGACTGATTTCCGTTTTGTTTGAAACGTGATTATTTTTCAAAATAGATGCTTAATGTTTCGCAAACAAAACAGGATGTCCTGTTCTTTTGCACCCGCTCGGTACTCGGATTTGCGACAAAACGTTTGGTTTCCACTTGATGTTTGTTTATGTTTAAGGATGGGATTGGTTCTATTGAGACTAAAACCTAGACTAACAGTTTATTAAGCCTAATGTTTATCCTTCTGTTTGTATAGGCAATCTATGATGTGTTGTTAATATTTAGAATTGTTGTCTGACTATGTATCTAGCATTTTGCCATGTGTGTTATATCGTAGCTCATTACATTGAAATTAGATGGTCGTGTGTAGGCCTTGCAAGTGGTTGTAGACATTCGGCGGTATTACCTTGCTAAAAGTAGTTTAACTTTTATTTAAACGGGAATTAGCACACAAAGATCCACAAGCGTAAGAGTGAACTCATCCTTGATTAAAAACAAATTAAAACACTGAATCGTTGTTGCCATAAAACTATATTTCAATTTGTGACACCAGTTTAGTTTTCAATTTGTAACACCGCGGGTGATTATTCATGCGAAACGGGAACTAATAAGCAATAATTATACTTTATTGCTGTCTTGCGTAAATATTCTTATCAATAATTCGTTGTGTAGGCTACTGTGTGTAAATTTCTTATCAATTTGTTAAGTTTCGGCCTTTTATAAAATACTCCGATATGAAACGGAAACACAACGCTTTTGACTTATATCACATTTAAAAATTTTGTAATTACGCAAAGTTTTGTTACCTAATTTTTTTTAACAATTCATTATTTGTACCCTTACGCCACACTCACTTTTTTGTATGCTCTGTCTGGACACAGACTGCGCATTGCGTTAACGTGCGGAAAAACGGTCCGTAATCTGACTTGCGTAAACGGACCGAATTTGCGTTCCGAAATTGTATGCTTGCTATACACAGGATCCGAACGATGCGACGCAGCTTGTAGCAGAAACTTCAACCAGCACTTAAAGGTATATAAACAACAACTATGGGCATATGATTTCTCTGAATAATAAAACATAGTTACAAATTTCTAGGGGGGGGGGAGGTTCAAAGCATTGTATCGTATTGGCGCACCATATACAAACTGAGCGGACGATGCTTGTAAAAATTTTGTTTTGTGGTCTCTCGCGACCCATGGGCATATGATTTCTCTGAATAATAAAACATAGTTACAAATTTCTATACCTGGATGCTTTATTTGCAGTTTTCTTTATTTTAAATATTGTTATCAGCAGCACTGACAGAAATATGTTATGAACTGAATCTTTGTTGACCCCTTTGTTTGCCCAATAACTATTGTTTCCTATAGCTTTTTGTATCCCGCTGTTGTTTTGCGTTACAAGCGAATTCGAAGTCCATCTTTTTGCCAAATTAAAAATGCAACCTTGCATATTACCCCATTAGTAGAAAGAAGAGAACTTGGGATTTGATCAAAATAACTGATATTAATCAACAAATCTAGACTCTAGAAATATCTCTCAGTTTTTAGTAATCACCAGACCCCAAATCGCATGCGTACGTCCTAAAAAATAGAACATGTTTTTTCGTTCCAATGGCCTTGCATTAACTACCATCTTGTCCGTTTTTAGACGAAATGCACGCCCAAGAAAGGCCACGAACCGAAATTTACGAGCGTATATGCATGACTGGCCACTACGGGCGAAACCAGTTCCGGCCGCAGGAACGCAGCGTACTGCAGCGCGTTTTTCCATTATCTACCAATCGTACCCATTTACTATTTTACGCAACATAACGTTGTAATGTTGCGCAGTTGTTTGCGGCTTGGTTAAGAAGTGTATATAAACGTTTGAATTGTTGGGGTTGGTCGAGTTGGGGGGGGGGTACATAACGTTGTAATGTTGCGCAGTTGTTTGCGGCTTGGTGATCGTTTTAGTACAATTGTTTTGCTATGCTTTTCTTTCACCAAGCGCAATAAACCTTCAAGGTTAAGAAGTGTATATAAACGTTTGAATTGTTGGGGTTGGTCGAGTTGACGTCGTACTTATTACTACAGAACAATCGTTTGCTAATTTTATTTTGCACTCTCGGTCAGGGCTACTCAAATGGCAGACCGCGGTCCGCATTCGAACCTTAGAGTCGTTAGATGTGATCTCGACAGGCTTTTGATTATTACTGCATACCCTTTTGTTGTGTACTTTTCTGTTAATTAGAATTGTAGTTTTAAAACTGGAGCCGACAAAAAAGATTTCTTGGGAGACCACTACACTTATTACACATGCAAGGAGGCGATTGTTTGCGCACAATTTTATGTAGTATTGTCTGATCTGTAATACCCTGCTTGGACGAAGTATTACAAAACCGGCATAAATGTATTATGGTCTGCATGCATTGTACTGCTTTTGCAGGTGTTAAAGCAGGGGTTAGTGCTCAAGCCAAGCTTTTGTTTCGCTCGTAGTAACACTAGACTTCAATATTGTGTTTATCCAGCACAGCAATTACAATTGAAGTCGAGTACTAAAATTGTGACGACGACAAAACAAAACGATGCAATCACGTTATAAAGTCAATCGTATGAATTTTGCTTACTCGTATTGCAAAACACGATACTCCACAGTATAGAGTTTATTTTATTGCAATGTGCAAGAACAGCAATATGACTCTATCTTCGAACGAACGGAAATATAATTTATTTTAATAACTATTGTGGCGAGCTAACCCCATTTCCATTTTCTATCGTTCTATGAAATCGTTCTGGTTGTAATGTAGACATTTCCTTTTTTGACGAGCTAACCACATTTCCTATCGTTCTTTGAAATCGTTCTGGTTATAATGTAAACATTACGCGCGATAACAAGGGATAAGATGAGTTATTTTCGCTTAGGGAACATAGTGAAACAAAAGCACTAAAACAATTTATTTCACAAAGCCGGAAATAGCTGCCCGACGTTACAACGTTATGGAGCGCAAAACGGTGTTGGTGGGACTGGCCGAGATGTAGCGGGGGGGGGGACTTATAAGTGTGATGCAAAATAATTTGACCACAAAACAGCTTGATCATGTGTCAATGTCTTTAACAAACATTACTGGTTTCAGCTATAGGGTACTATAATTACTGCTGCTGTGGTTAAAATTCGACAAAGGAGAAGCAATGGCTGAAGTTGGGCAACCAAAAGTGAAAGAGTTGCCACTTGGTCAGTGTTTCTTAGCCTATTTAGTGCTCGTACACTTTGAGCTTTCTTGAACTTTTCTCGTACCCCCTGTCTACAATGGCCGACGGAAGTAAATATAATTGTAACAATGAGAAATAAACTCAGTGCATTTATAACTTATGTGTCGAATGCATGCATTAAAACAGTATTGTAAGTTCCACAATATTTACAGCACACCAACAAACAGTCAATTCAAATCAGTCAAAGGGGGGGGGGGACCTTTTTAGTGCTCGTACCCTTTGAGCTTTCTTGAACTTTTCTCGTACCCCCTGCCTACAATGGCCGACGGAAGTAAATATGATTGTAACAATGAGAAATAAACTCAGTGCATTTATAACTTATGTTTCGAATGCATGCATTAAACCAGTATTGTAAGTTCAACAATATTTACAGCACACCAACAAACAGTCAATTCAAATCAGTCAAAGACACATAACAAAGTAACTTGTTGGTTAAGAACCCCTGCACTAGGTACTCTTTTTATTGAATAACATATAGTTGTTAAACCTAAAAACTAAACAATCTACTTCTGGACCAATTTTCAAAAAGACTAATTGGAAGTGGTTTTGTTCCTTTAGTAGAGTGTTTCCTCACCTATGGGTCGAATTCTATAGGATCGCATGTTTTTGTGGGTAGAGCTACTAACTAACACCATTCCTAGGGTTGCCAGTTGGATGGATATTTTTGTGAATTTTGATGGTTTATAGAACTGGTTGACACCCAAGTGATTCCTTTGGCGTTTTTGCTTTTTTAATGAAAGTTCTGGCTTTGTTTGTCAAAGAGTTATCTTTTTGGCCCAACAAAATCTAGATTAGATTCGGTAGCTGCGCTTCTCACAATAGGTTAGAGTCAGCTTTCAGGTCATTACTATACCTATGTCACAAATCCTCCTGTCTGGCCAACCAACCAATGAATGATCAGACATTAGAAGCTAAGATGGCAATCCGATTGTTTGTGTCGGGAGTGACGAGTGGCATCGAGGTTAAATAGTTTTAAATGTCTAATAATGTTGTTTAAAAAGTGGAAACCAGCTTGCGACAGTGAGAAAAAGTGCATGAAAGTGGAAAAACACTAAGCTATTGTACGAGTCCAGGCCAAACTAATGCTGTCTTGTAAATTGCATCGCCAAAAATGTTGAAGGATTTTACTTTTAACAAATTGTATTTCGCCTAACATGGCGGTGATCATGAAGCAAAATGTTCGAGTGACAAAAAAAACCTAAATAGGCAATAGTTGTGTATATTTACGGTAAAAATCACAATGGCCGGGGGGGGGGAAGAAATAAAGTTTTCAGTTTGTGTTGCGGTACAAAACAAGCAGTAGAAGCCAATAACAAAATAACCACAATTAAACAATTTTTGTTAGATTATGTTGCAATACTTGTTAAATAGATAATCTATTAATTAAAAATTCCTGTAGCACGTTATTCATACCATTGTATTTTTTTCCAACACCAGTTACAAAATTGTACCATATAACTAAATTTTAGAAGAATTATACACCAGTGAAAAACATGGATGTGATCAGACAGGGGATGGAACTGCATCAAAACCTTTCAAGACTGTAATGACCGCAATGCTAGCATATGAAAAGGAGCCTTTTCCACAAATTTATGTAGATGGAAAAACTGATGAAAAGGTATATAGTGGCGACCAAATCTTTTTTGGTTTTATTGTGATTTTATGTATCAAAAATTCTAAAGCAAGACAATATGATTAGAAATTTAAACTAATTCCCCATGCTCAATTCATAAATCAAGTCAAGCTTCATAGAGAAGAACAACAGAAAAGTCAAGCCAGCAAGGTAATTGACTGTGACAACTTGTTTCAAATATTGATAACTAAGAACTTTAAATCTCAAATGACAAAAATGTTAATGCAATGACATATTCTTTTAGCTGTCAATGATGAGAATTGTATCTTAATAAAAACTTGATACAGGTAAAAGAACAAGAAGATGCAGAGAGAAAAGAGAAAGACTTAGAGGAAGCAAAGCAAGTGACCATAATTGAGGATAAATCTCTTCCCAAAGCATTAAAGGTCAATGACTAAAAATTGCCTTTTACTTAGTGTAATGGGGGGGGGGGAGACAAAACAAGCAGTAGAAGCCAATAATAAAATGACCACAATTAAACAATTTTGTCAGATTATGTTGCAATACTTGTTAAATAGATAATCTATTAATTACAAATTCCTGTAGCACGTTATCCATGCCATTGTATTTTTTTCCAACACCAGTTACAAAATTGTACCATATTACTAAATTTTAGAAGAAGTATACACCAGTGAAAAACATGGATGTGATCAGACAGGGGATGGAACTGCAATGCTAGCATATGGAAAGGAGCCTTTTCCACAAATTTTTGTAGATGGAAAAACTGATGAAAAGGTATATAGTAGCCACCAAATCTTTTTTGGTTTTATTGTGATTTTATGTATCAAAACCGGTCCTACATACGAAACAAAATCGGGGGTATGCTTTAAAATTAAAGTTACTGATACATGTGCATCTAAAAATGGGTTATGTGATAAGGGCTGAATAAACAAAATGATGTTAATTTGATTTGTATAATCACATATGATTTAAACTAAACACTGTGTTTGAGTTAAATAAACTGCTACATATTGTAAAAAGACAAAGTTGCTTTTTGTAAAATTCTAAAGCAAGATAATGAACCAATTCCCCATGCTCAATTCACAAATCAAGTCAAGCTTTATGGAGCAGAACAACAGAAAAGCCAAGCCAGGAAGGTAATTGATTGTGACAACTTGTTCCACATATTGATAACTATAAGAACTTTAAATCTTAAAGAACAAAAGTGTTCATGTAATGACATATTCTTTTATCTGCCAATGAGAATAATTGTATCTTAAATAAAACACTTGATGCAGGTAAAGGTACAAGAAGATGCAGAGAGAAGAGAGGAAAACTTAGAGGAAGCCAAGCAAGTGACCATAATTGAGGATAAATCTCTTCCTAAAGCATTAAAGGTCAATGACTAAAAATTGCCTTTTACTTAGTGTAATAGGTTACCTTAGAGTTAAAATAAAAGTTTCCTAAAAGAAAATGTGCTGGAACAACTGCTGCTGCTGAAACCTTACAAGCAGCAGCGAATTCAAGACTTTTATATATATTTTAGAGACTATTAAGACGTTTGTTCTGTCCTATTTTCAATTGCAAACTTATTTTGCTTTTTATTCCATGCAGATTAAAATTTTAGAAGTTGAAAAACATCTTGATGAAAGGGTAAAAGTGTCTGGTTGGGTACATCGCTTACACCGCCAAGGTAGGTTGAATGTAACTAACGCTGTGCAGATAATTTCAATAACTCTTCTAGATATCACATTTGTGTCACTTTTTTGTGATGTATTGACTTTGGGGGGGGGGAAAACTTATTTTGCTTTTTATTCCATGCAGATTAAAGTTTTAGAAGGTGAAAAGCATCGAGATGAAAGGGTAAAAGTGTCTGGTTGGGTACATCGTTTACACCGCCAAGGTAGGTTGAATGTGACTAACGCTGTGCAGAAAATTTCAATAATTCTTCTAGATATCACATTTGTGTCACTTTTTTGTGATGTATTGACTTTATTTCAAAAACAAATCTTAGCCGCACAGTTGTTCCAAAATGTTCACTAATTCCGAAGTAGCTACGCTATATATATTGCCAGCTTTGAAACGTTCTAAAGCACGACAAAGTGAAGTGCACAATTGGTGGATAGATGGCGAACACGCTGCAGCTTTGCCGTTATGTGACTGAGACTTACATCAGAGGGTTAGGTTGGCGCATTAGGCCTTCGAAACTGAGGAGTCTATGTCGCTGGAACCAGTCGAGTTGGAACCTAGAAGTGGAGTTTAACAGGAAAAGGAACCCTATCGGATGGTTCCAGGCGCCGGAAGAAACGGTGCGGCGCAAATACAGTGACGACATTCGGCCATATGTAATTGTAGTATTTCAAAACACAAAATCCCATAAAAAACAAACAAACAAATAAACATATAAATTAGAAAGAAAAAGAAAAAGAGTCCATGAGAGCCTAAAAAAGTAGAAGGGATTCAGGTTCGCATAAATTGATCTTATCCTAACCGGTGGTCAGCTGCCTGGGGAAACAGCTGCAGCAAATTATCTACTAAAGTACATGATCTAAGAGTTTTATACTTTGTTTCATACAATGTGGGGGGGGGGATGAATTTTTCTTACTTTTCAAAGTGAAAGTTATTATTTAAACAGACATTCACCGAAATTTAATTTATAAATAATAATTCATATGTTATGAATAGAAACGATGGGGGGGGGGTGGGGCGTCAATAGATGGAATATATATATATGATGTAAACCTATTTCTTTACATCTGTAATTTTAAAACAAAAAACAGCAGGTGGGGGGGGGGCTAGCTATTAAAATAATGCACTGGCGGCCGTGATGTAATTAAAATTACAGATTTCGTGTTACTGAAAAGAGAATTACTTGCCTAGCCGCCATATGCGTCAGACTTTCTGTATAGGCCTATTGTGTGCAAACAATGCTAAAAACAGGTACCAAAAGCGTCACAATATAGATTATGACGTAATAAACAGTTAAAACTGATTTTTGTACTGTGCAGCTCAATCTCTGCAATCAAGTTTGAAATTAATCTGGGCTTTTGGGGCGTCAATAGATGGAATATATATATATGATGTAAACCTATTTCTTTACATCTGTAATTTTAAAACAAAAAACAGCAGGTAATTGACGCTTGTTGGTAAAATAAGGATCTGCAATGCGGCCGTCGTAGCGAAAAGGTTGTTTAAGTTGTATACAACTTGATTAAAAAACACACGCAGCCCTCGGCATAATTTTCAAACTGCAATGTGGCCCTCGAATCCCACGAGTTTGACACCCCTGTTCTAAAGCACGACAAAGTGAATTGCACTATTTGTGGATAGATGGCGAACACGCTGCAGCTTTGCCGTTATGTGACTAGGACTTACATCTGAGGGCTAGGTTTGTGCATTAGGCCTTCGCTGGAACCAGTCGAGTTGGAACCTGTTGTGAAAACAGGGTGGAGTTTAGCAGGAAAAGGAACCCTATCGGATGGTTCCAGGCGCCGGAAGAAACGGTGCAGCGCAAATACAGTGACGACATTACGCGAAATGTAATTGTATTATCTCATAACACAAAATCCCACAAAAAAACAAAAAAAACAAATAAACATAGAAATAAGAAATAAAAATAAAAAGAGTCCATTGAGAGTCCAAAAAAGTAGAAGGGATTCAGGTTCGCATAAATTGATCTTATCCTAGCCGGTGGTCAGCTGACTGGGGAAACAGCTGCAGCAATTTATCTACTACAGCAGTGGTCGGCAACCGCCGGTCCGC
>QLIY01003849.1:0-10220 GCA_003260075.1 Phallusia mammillata | reverse complement strand
ACCCTAAGGCTATAGCCTTTCCGTTTTTTTCGATTTTCGGGGGTCAAACAATCGAAGAAAAATTCGGTTTTGGGTGGGTTTTCGACCTGTGAGAACCTAAGAGGTCTGGTCGCCAGGATCTCCGATTGATGGGAACACCATCCTGCATTTCATCGTGATACCGAATTCGGCACAGATTAGGAACGATCCTGAAAGGTAAAATATTTAACTTCAGGGGATATGTTTTGTGTCTAAATAAGCTGAACATGATCTACCTTGTCGGCTATAGTTGTCATGTCGATTCAACTTGACTTTGCAAATTGAACTTTGCAAGTCGATTTGATTGTTCAAGTTTTGTATTCAGTGTAAAAGTTTTCACCACTGCCGCTGAGGACATGATATTGGCCGTATTGGTCAGTATATCCATCCAACGGCACTCCAGTTTGTTGTGAGAAATAATAGGAGGAAAAGAAACTTTGGCCTAAACTTTTTCAGTTTTAACGTAGAGATTATTGCTGGTTATTTTGTTGTATTATTTCGAGGCATATAAATAGCTTGACTTAGCTGAATTTGTTGGTTTTGTCTGCTTTAAATAACGTTTACATCTATCTATATGTATAAATACTGACGACCGGTAGAGATTTGTGCTTTCCGCCAGAAAATAAAGCAAATTATTTTACTTGATCATGTCTATGCCAATTAGTTGTAATTATACTTGACTTTTTATCAGACAAGCGTTAAATTTCCACATACAAAAAGTGTCGCATCAACTAATCTAGCACTTTGCTCTGTTGAAAACGTTAACAGTGATTTAATTTGTTGTTTTTATGTTAGAGCTAGGTCACAAAATAATAGTGATGATCATACAGGTTGAAATGAGATATCTAAGACCAAACCCTAGACATGGACGCAGAAGGGACATTAGTTAGAACTTAGAAAAACGTATTTTGTAAGCGTGAATGTCCATCAACCCCCTCTATAATTGCTATTCTATCACCTACTTTGTTTCCAAAACAAATAATACATTTTAATTCCGCAAAACTGAACATAATAATAAAATCTTGCTCCAAATATTATCTATCATCTGAGCACAATAAACAAATCATCAATATTTTCAGCTGTATTCCAATTTTTTGCGACAACAATAATGTCAAAGTATATTTAGCAGAAATTGGTAAATATTGCGTTATAATTTGGCGGAAAGAGTCGCTAAAATTCGAACACACTTGTTTTACATACATATACTGGGACAGTGACATGGCTAAAAACCAATTTGCCTTTTCTTACTGCATTCAAATGCGCTGTGAGGTGACAAATTGTTTGGCAAACTTCCCAATAAAGCACAACGAAGGGCGAGATCGGAGAAAGATCACCTAACCGCATATTAATTTAGCCAAAAAAACGAATAAATTAGTTATTGGTATGTTTCAATAATTATCCATTGCAGCTTTTACGTATTAAACTACACTTTACTTATGCGAAGAAAATAATAGCTTAGTTGAAAGATGTAGAGCGCCTCTAGCGGAAAATAACAACACAAGTACTGTAATGGCAATTAACACACGTACATACAATATATAATTGTCATTAATAAGCAACTGATTTAAGCAAGTTTTAAAGCGCCTGCAGCAGAAGATGGTAGAACACAAAACATACAACTGTCATTCAAAACAAACACTTTAAAACAAGAAAAACACAAAAAAAAACATTAATAACCCCAAAAACAATTGTGCTTTGAATAATGAAGCATCATTGCAAGTTATGAATAAGAATGAAATACTGCTACGTTGCAAGTAAAATTCGTTCAATAAACAACAGTTTTAGTCAGCTTACATCTATAATTATAGGAACTGAAAAACAGCGAAGAGAAGGAGCGCAGGCCTAGTTTATGAGAGAATGTTTATTATTTAGCCAAAATAATAAACAATGTTATGAGTCAAATTCGTCGGTATATGATCACAAAAACATAGGTAAAACATCAGTCTATTTAAAGCAGGGGTTGGAAGCATTTTAAGCGACGTATGCCAGTTTACTTGTTATTTCCATATGGATATGATTTCGCGTGCCAACATTTTCCGAATAATAGTGGTTTGTGCCAACTGATATAAATTTTCAGGAGAGAGCGTTTAGTGCATGTAGACTGGATTTTAAGAGAATGGCATAAGAAACAAAAAACAAGCAGTGTAACATGTTAAATTAGCTATTTTACGTTGAACACGCAAATTGTTGGCCTGCCAAAAAAATCACCTCGCGTGCCAGGGGTTGCCGACCCCTGATTTAAAGCATGTTACGATGCATAGAATATCGCGTAAAAGTAAAAGTGTTTTTGATACTATGGAGTTATGCATTACAATTCTAATCCTCGAATCAAATATGTTGCAGGACGGAATTATTAAAAGCATCGCAATAGGTTCTACACATCGCAGACTTGTCTAAACATGCCCGACTGTAACATAACGCTGTGTCGGTATGTGCGTGTTTTCGTGTAAAACAGTCAAAAAGTGTGTGGAAAGAGGGCATAACAGCTCCCGAACAAACATGCTGGAGAAGCACATTGCAGTCGTCAGGGGCTGACTACGGAAGAAGTCCACCCCAGAATCGAACCCAGCATAACGTCACGTCGTTTACGTCACTGTGACGAATGAAGTTGCGATAGCAACATGGACGGTTGACATCTGACGGAATGGTGTTATGTCATCACCATGGGGGGACGTTGTTCGGAGTGATGTGATGCTTCAGATGACATCATCTGACGGAATTTCATGACGTCACTGACGATGATGTCAGAGGAATTCCCGCGCTGAAGGCAGCGTGCTTTGGACACCGGTGAAGTGAGGACGACTTCTGAAATATAAAAAAGAATCGGTTGAACTCAACAAAAACCAATAGCCTAAATATGAACACAACAATTTAAGTTATGCAATTTCACAGGTTTTAGGTACAAAATCTATTAGTGATTTCATCAGTGATTAAAAGTGAATCTCTGTTACCTTTATTACTTGATGGTTGAAATTATGCTCACGCCGTCGTTTGCTGGATTTTGGTCTGACGTTACTCTTCTATCAAGCATCTGAAAAACCAATTAGAAACATTACTTATACCACGCGTTCAAGGGTAATAAAATTATTTGGAAACAAAAGGTTTTACCGAATTCAATTCTTCTTGGTTAGTTTTTTTTTTCTCTTGCAAATGGTAAACAAACCTGTGGAAACATAAAACCTAAGTTTTTAAAACTATTCCTAAAAAGCTGAAAAACAAAAACACAGTTTGGTAAACCTGCAAAAAAAGTTAGACTTTAAATAATTAACATGTATATTGTAAGTTTTTTAAACAGAAAACACACCCGAAAATGCATTAAAACCTAAATTTCTAAACCTGTTTAAACCTTAAATAGCTGAAAAACAAAAACAGAGGTTTGTAAACCTGCAAAAAAGTTAGACTTTAAATATTTAACAAGTAAGTTATATTGTAAGTTTTAATACCCGAAAATGCATTATTTTTACCAAATTGTAAATTCCTAAACACCTGCAAAGTAAACAGAATTATTCATTGGAAGTTAAAGTAAACAGGTACAAAACAATAGTTAATGTCAAAAGCCTAATCTGAAAAACAAATCAAGTTTCAAAATTACAAAACCTGAAAAACAAAACAAATTATTATCAATTCAAATATTTCAAAAAGGCTTTTTTAAATCTGAAAAAGAACTTGTTTGTTAACCCTGCGGAAAATAAAAATTAAAATCTGAAAATCAAAACAAAGATTAAACCTGTAAAAAACAGAAAATTGATTTCATGCAGAAAAAAAGCTGAAGTTTAAGAAACACGATTGTCAAACGTACCTTGTATTGGGTGGCCTGAGTTTACAAGTTATTTTGTGTATTTTTGCATTTCTTAATTTCAATTTGTAAAAATTCCAATATTTTCACCAAAAATCTGAAAAACAAATACAAATTAAGTTTTTAACAAAAAAAACTGGATCAACAACAAGAGACTTACAAATTATCAAGTTGACTTGGAAAGGCAAGTACAGCAAAATCTGACAACTAAAAGTTTTTCTCGTTCTAACGCCCCCCCCCCAATTTTTACTTTAACACCTAGTTACTATTCTGAAAAACAAAACAAATTTTAAAATCCTAAAATCTAAAAAACAACAAATTGTTATCAATTTAATTATTTCAAAAACCTTAAACCTGAAAAACAAAACAAATTGTTATCAATTTAATTATTTCAAAAACCTAAAACCTGACCCCCCCCCCCAAAATGTTTGGTAAACCCTGAAAAAAAAGGAAAAGAAATATTCGTTTGAAACATAAGTTTTACTTTAACAACTTAATTATATCTCATTACTATTCTGAAAAACAAAACAAATTTCAAAATCCTAAAATCTGAAAAACAAATTGTTATCAATCTAATTATTTCAAAATCCTAAAATCTGAAAAACAACAAATTGTTATAAATTTAATTATTTCAAAAACCTAAAACCTGAAAAACAAAACAAATTGTTACAAATTTAGTTATTACAAAATGCTTTTGGAATCTGAAAAACAAAATTATTTGTTAGTCCTGCGGAAAATAATATTAAAATCTGAAAAACAAAACAGAAGATTAAACCTGTAAAAAAAGGAAAACAACATGATGATTCAAAAACGTCATTGTCAAATATACCTGAAATGCATGTGTTGCGTGGCATGGTTGTACGTTTTTAGTTTTGCGCATTTTGTTGCACATTCCATCTTGCATTTTCAAAAAACACCAATAATTTTACATAAAACCTGCAAAACGAAACAAGATTAGTTTTCAACAATAAATTGGATGAACAACAAGAAACTTACAATTTGGCAAGTCGACTTGGAATTGGACAACAGCAAAATCTGACTTCTGTCACAACTAAACTTTTTGCGTTCGCACACTTGACGATGGCGGTTCGCATGGTTAGAGCGAGCGACGGGCGATAAAAAATACACAATAATAACATCATGAAGGACCTGTCGGCTGGTGTAAAATGGCACAACACCCCCCAAGAACTGGTCTGCTTAAAAAGAAATAAAAGGACAGAAAAAGTGGACTCCGCACACAATTTTGTTGGTGAAAGAGGGAAACGACAGAGGTATATCATACTTTCGGAACAGGAAGTATCATAATTAAGTTTTAATTTGTCAGAAAAAACATAGTCGGTGGAACGAATCGATTGCCCCCCCCCCCCCCCCCAAGAACTGGTCTACTTAAAAAGAAATAAAAGGATAGAAAAAGTTGACTCCGCACACATTTTTGTTAATGAAAGAGGGAAAACGTCAGATAAATATCACAATTTCGCTTAAAGTTATAATACTACTCAAATTAAATTATAATTTGACAGAAAAACAGAGTCGCTGCATTAGAAAACGAGTTGGTTGTTTGTCTACTTCGTTTGTTAAGTTTCTGAAAAAACGTTGGAACCGCCATCGTCTCTGCGCGGCCGACGTAAAAGTACACAAGCTTGCCTCAACTAACTGCCCTGCATAACCGTCGCAATTTAGCCTAGAAAAGTAAAAGGTGAGTCTGTCGTGTTTTCAACCACCCAAATTGTCACTGCCCCATAATGACAGAGTGGCCGGGTCAAGCAGGCATACGAAACTGAAGTTAGTTAAATAAGTTAGCCTAAATCCACAAATAAAAATGGGTTTAACCAGCAAAATGGAAAATTTGGGGCATTTGATTTAGCGAAATTTAAAGCATGAAATTATAACCCCCCCCCCACGTTGGAACCGCCATCGTCCCTGCGCGCGCGACGTAAAAGTACACAAGCTAATCTCAACTAACTGCCCTGCATACAATCGTCGCAAATTAGCCTAGAAAAGTAGAAGGTGAGTCTGTCGTGTTTTACAACCACCCAATTGTCACTGCCCCATAATGACTGGGTGGCCGGATCAAGCAGGAATACGGAACTGAATTAAGTATTAAGTAAGCTAGCCTAAATCCACAAATAAAAAAATGGGTTTAACCAGCAAAATGGGAAATTTGGGGCATTTAATTAAGTGAAATTTTTAATATTCAAGTTATATTGCGATTAACAGGAGTTATTACACCACATGCTTGATATCCAATTCTCGGTCTCTTTTTAGGAAGGATAACCTTGAGCCGGATGTACAAGCATGGATAAAACAAGCTGGCCAAACCCGATAAAAAAATCCACAACATCCCTATATTTACAGTTAGGATAGGCGCAAAAGTTTTTTTTTAAAGGGGCAGTAACGTATTAAAGCGTACCCCCCCCCCCTCTTTTTAGGAAAGAAAACCTTGAGCCGGATATACAAGCATGGATAAAACAAGCTGGTCAAAACCCGAAAAAAATCCACCACGTCTCTAATTTTACAGTTAGCATAGGCGCAATCGTTTGTTTGAAAGGAACAGTGACGTTTAAAGCGTAAAACTCAACAACATCGTGTCACTGCCCCTTGCCCTCAAGAGTCCCCCCGCAAGGACCCAAATGAATTACGCAAACGCAGGGCTGGGGAAAAAAGTTTAACAACAGTTTGAGCCCTACCAGGGTGGATCACGAGACTTTTCTGGCAAAATGCAAAGCCGTTCTCCTCATCCCCACGAGCCTGGGGCTTCATTGGAAATAGCGGTGTCCGGTACTCGGTCCCGTCTGCACCGCGGCCAGCGCATGCGGTGGAGGCCAGGCCAAGGCCGTGTTTCTATGCGCACCTTATTTTAGCTAAAGCCATTTAGTAACGCGCCACACTTAGCTAAAAATCGTTCTAAGCTAAATCCCTACGTGACGCGCGAATCCCAAACGTACCCCACCTATGTTAACTATAACCTAACCTTAGTTAACGAGCGCCACTCTATTTGTAGCCCTAGCGCCAACTTGCTGACATTGTAGCACTCCTATAGACTTGGACCCTTCTTTGACCAAGGAAGACTTCCTTTTACGATCCCCCCCCCCCCCCCCCCCCCCCCCCCCCCCCCCCCCCCCCCCCCCCTCACTCAACCCTAGCGCCAGTTAACCTAAGTTAGGCCTAACAGTTCCGAAAACCCGGTTGACCCACGACAGACTCCTATATTTACATACAAGTAAATATTTGAAGTTGTTTGATGATGAAGTATGAAGGTTGAAAGAGATTGTCAAGTAGAAGAACATCTGATTCTGTAAATAAAATAACATATTAAGTAACGAATAACAGACTGGGCTGAGTAAGTTGCAATAGTAAATCTAGAGCGATGAGGCTTAAAACTACACAACGCGCGTTACAGATTTTAAAAGCCACGCCGATTTTAAAAAAACGCGGCCGCTTGTGTGACGTCACTATGCCTAAAGCGCGATGCGTTGCAACAACGGCCTCATGAATTGTTTCAATGACTTAAATAGCCGCTGTTTAAGTTAGTTTTGTAATGCCAGCTTAAGATTAAATTGTGACAATAAACAATGTTAATTCACCAAAATTAGTCAGGTACATCATTATGATTCGGTATAGTGCAACAGGTACACATAGATCGATTATTCACTAATCTGATCTAATACTTTTAATAGAACAATTCGCCTTTAATGCCAGTTAGCTAAAGTTTTTACAATAAACCACTGCTCTTCTTCAATGTTAAATACAGGGCCATGTATAACCATATTAAAAAACAAATACGGATATGAAATGTTTACGTTTTGCCTGAAATGCCCGCATAAGTCACAATATAGTCAAGGTATTGCCTATATGGTAGCATAGTTAAACACAGAGCTTGGATTTACCTTGCAGCTTCTTGATGATTCCACCTCCGCACGCCACAAACACCACGAGACGAATGACTTTGACTGTAATGACTTTGGCACGCCAAAAACTCCCTAAGCGCTGATTGGCTGCGCCCACTCAGGCGTGTTAAAGTTCGATGATTTGGCGCGGGACAAAAAAACTTGGGAAGTAAAAATTTTTATGATTAATTTTGAAAGGGGAACGACAATAATATAGATTCCACTTTATGTTGAGTAGTGGGTTTAATTAATCGGAGATTAGTGCTTGCATATAAAACTACAGTTAGCAATACAAATTGATAATTCCTTGACGATCAGGCTGTCAAGAACCTGAAAACTCTGGCCTCGAATTTATTGGAAAGCAATTGATTCCATGATTCTCAACTCAATCTTGTGCTTTTTTGGAATTTTTTAGTTTTAAACCGTTTTTTTTTGCCTCCTCATCTTTATAACTCTTCTAACTTGGCTTCGTTGCAACTTTTGTGTCACGCTTTTTTGTACAACTTGAAACGATTCTCGTTTTTTCAACAAATTTGGTTGACTTATGTGCAACATATTTTATTTTGCAGCATTTCTTTCTAACTGTATTGACATCGAAACAACAAGCGGAAAGGCGGTTTTGCAGAAAAGCGTAAATTATTTTAAACTTTGCAGTTTATTCCTTTCCCTCATCCGACATGAGCAATTACTTCCGGCAAAGAATTCGACACCACAATCAAAAACACGAGTGAAACTTTTTAAACAATCAAGAAAAAGCAAAGTTCAATAAGCAAAAAAAAATTCCCACGCTCAAAGCGGAAGTTGATCTTGATTACGTAAATTAAAGGTGGTTCCCCTATTTGTGATTATGATTTTTATGTCGTATGTCATTGTTGGTAAAATTGGCAGCTGTGTTTGTTTTGACGAAACGGCCTAAAAATTTGAAACGTTTTCCCCCCCCCCCCCCCCCCCCCCCCCCCCCCCCCCCCCCCCCCCCCCCCCCCCCCCCCAACAAGAAGAATTATAAATTTGTAAGAAAAGTGGTATGAAAAGTATGAAAGAAAAATGGGTTGTGTTACCTGCAGTAGCAAGAACGGGTAAAATGTTTTCCTGTATAGAGCTGTGAGCAAGCGCTAAAATTTGGCCTGAACCCCAAAAGCCCGTCCACACTTACACTCTGCTTCCCCCTGCTTAAAGCAAACTTGAGGCGACCAAGTCTTAACTATACGATCTGGTCATCAATAAAACAAAATAGCAACAAAAATTTGGGCGAGGATTTCAATCGACGGCTTAATAATATCAAAGATCCACCAAAAGCACGTGATCTTCATCTTCTTCGTGAAGACTTAAAGTCCTCATCCCTCCGGAGGACTCACGCTCTCATCTGCTGCGCATCCGCGAAGTATTTCATCATGAGTGGGTTCTCCAGGTTGTCGTCATCCCATCTTGATTGCTCCGGGAAGTGGATGGAGATCGGTTGTTCCGGGATCACCCTCCTCTTCCCAGTCTCAATAGGTCTGCCCTCTAGTGGTTGAAATCCCTGGATCCCATCCTTCCTCTCATCTCGCATCACCAACTCATCGTTCTCCACCATCCTCCTCAAGTAATCCTCGTGAGCATCGTTCACTGGCCGTCTTCCTCCTCTTGACGCGTGATGACTCTTAGGTCCTCTGTGGTGGTGATGCTGGCTCCTCCTTCCGTGATGATGCCGGTGATGATGATGATGTCTCCTGCTTCCAAACCTGCGTCTTCCGGTCGTCCCAACATGATGATGTTGATGACCGTGTTTCAGATGACCTCCAGTGCTCCTCCTCTTGTGATGCGGAAGAGACTGCGAAAACAGTCTTGCTCCCGGAGGTAAGCCGTTCTGCGACACCGACGGATAATTAATCGACTCCTCATCCGACTCATTGAGAAGCGGGAACTCGTGGTTCCTCCCGGTTGGAAGAGTCTGGATCCGGTTCATGTGGTGATCTGGTTCGCTCTCATCATCCACCATGTCGTCATGAGCAACATCTTCTCCCAGAGCCGCTCTCAACCACTCCGGCATCGACTTCCTCCTCCCAATGCTCCTGTGGAGATCATCCGCCTCGAATCCGACGTTGCCTAGCGACTGAGGGTTGAGCTCTTGTGGATAACCGACGGCTCTGAACGAAAATCCACAAAAAAGATAAAACATAGCAAAAACGTAATACACCAAAATAATTTTTGTAATATATTTAAAATATACACAGCATAAACACAAACTTATCAATGTGAATTTGGATTGGTATGGCAAAGTGTTTTGTAGAATGAAATAATTACTTTTGTTCTACAACACTGGCGATTTTGTCTTAGGTACAGTGTATTGAAAAATCAAAAATAGTGAATTTTCAACACCTATTTTTTCACAAAGTGCTTTGGCAAAATAATTTACTTTTGCTAAAATAATTTTTATTCAATGATTTGAAAGGACATACAATTTTAGCAAAAAGTTCTATATACTTTTTTAATGTGGGAAGCCGTGATTACTTTGTCTCACAAAAAGCTTACACTCCACA
>QLIY01003848.1:0-10223 GCA_003260075.1 Phallusia mammillata | reverse complement strand
GAAGACTTGAAGTTACTGAAACATTCACAACATCAAGCAAGCAAGATTTGACAAAGAAACTATATATCCTTCTATATGTCCACTTAAGAAAGCATTTTCGGGGGAAAGTCAAAACAAGGAAATTTGAACTGTACTACTGGCTGGGTATTATATACCAACCAAGTAGACATGTCATAAGGGCAGTAAATAGTACAACAAAGTAACATCAGTTGCAAATGATTCCTTTGCTTGCATCCAAATGCATTGCTGCTTACACAAACAGCTAGCAAATTAAAGATGTAACTTTCGACGGTATTTTTTTCAAAAATGACAACAATACAGAATGACAATGAATGTGAGTTTCGAGTATTTTACCTGTTTTTAATGTATTGATTTCTGTGACTTGAAAATGTAACTATGAATATAGCCTAATGTTTCAGTTTAAGTTCAAAGATATATCAACTGATCTTCACTGTCACACGGTTTGACAAAATAAATACCCCAAGATATGTGTATTTTATTTGGCACATCTAAAGAAGGAATTTAGAATTTTTTTCTGATTGGATCAGATTTATATTATTGACAGCGAAATTAACTGAATAAACAGCCATCTTCCAAAGTAGTAAATTATCAGAGGCTGCTATCCTATGTGAACCAAAAGATTTTAAGATGGTAAAAAATGATTTCACAAGATCTTTTGATTCATTGTATTTGTGAACACACCCACAATATGTCAACGGATTGCATGATATATGTTAACTTGGAATAAACAAACACTTTATTGTTGAAAATGGAAAATTTAAATGCTTGCAATGTAGCTCAGGTTGCATAGAATTTTACAATTATTGGCAATGCACTAAACAAAACAATATTGAAATACTGTTTTAAATATTGATGTAAAGTCACCAAATATAATATGCTTTTATAGTTGTTACAAGTAGACCTTTTGACAGTAGAATCAAAAGAAAATTATTGTAGCAAATTCTTTGAAATGCTGCATTCCAATTTTGACACTTTCTCACATGGGTTGAGATGCAAGTGAGGTTTATAATATTATAATGGCACTAAACCAGTGGTTCCCAACCTTTCGTAGACCATGGCCCCCTTCAAGTTACCATGTAGGACCTGTGGCCCCCATAAAATGTAGATAGCAATCTCGCGTTGGAATGCGGTATTAATTTTGGACAGGTCAAATAGACTTAAACAGGTCAATAGAGTAAATGAGCATGACAAACCTCACTATAAACAAATAGTACGTGAAATAGTTGATTAAATTCGGGAATAAAGTTAAAGTGAAAATGACTTTTAGTGAGTGTTTCTTGTAAATCTACGCCTGTGGCCCCCCTGGGGGGCCATGGGCCCTGGTTGGGAACCACTGCACTAAACGAAAGGAAGGCGCCAGGACCATATGATATACCTGTAAAATTACTTAAACTTGCTGCCCCATATCTATCTCATCTGCTTAGTGACAGATTCAATGAATGTGTTCATTCCGGTGTCTATCCCAATTGTCTAAAACTGGCAAAAGTCATTCCGTGCTTCAAAGGTGGGAATTCCCAGGAAATGTCCAACTACCGGCCAATATCACTGTTACCAATTGTGTCAAAAGTGCTTGAAAGATTAATACACAGCAGAATGACAGATTACCTGCACAAGTTTAAACTCATTACCAAGTTCCAGAACGGCTTCCGACCCAAACACTCCACAAGTCTGACTATAGCAGAAATTCATGACCAACTTGTTTTAAATTGTGACAATGGTCAAATCACCTGTGGAGTTTTCTTGGATTTGGCAAAAGCATTTGACACTGTTGACCACACCATACTGCTGCAAAAGTTAAGTTGCTATGGTTTTAGAGGACACATACTGGATTTTTTTAAAAGTTACCTGACAGATCGGAAGCAAATTACTCACATCTATCCAAACCACAATTCTGGCAGCCAAGATATGACTTGTGGCATTCCACAAGGATCTATTTTGGGTCCTTTGCTTTTTATATTATATATAAATGACTTGCCAACAGCATCTAGATTTAACACAAGATTATTTGCGGATGACACATTTCTCTGGATGTCAGGCAGCAACTTCTCTGTACTACAAAAAAATGTAAATGAAGAATTTGGCAAGGTTGACCAATGGATGCGGGCAAACAAGTTGTCACTAAACTACAAAAAAACAAAATTTATGATATTCACCAAGAAGAAAGATATCCTTCATTCCAAATTTAAAATAACATATGGACACAACTCTATAGAAGAGGTGCAAACAGTGAAATACCTTGGCTTGTTTTTTGACAACAAATTAAATTTTAAACCCCACATACAATATCTTCGCAAAAAAATTAATTGCAGTGCTGGCATGCTTGCCAAGCTACGACATCTTATGCAATTTCGAACCCTCCGAGCTGTGTATTACTCATTGGTACACCCATACCTCCTGCATGGAATCATAGCTTGGGGCTTTGCTAACCCAACTAGTTTGCAGCCATTAATATCCCTTCAGAACAGGATTTTAAAAATTATAACTCACAGCCCATACCGCACGTCGCCAACACCTCTGTACAAAAAAACAAACATTGTGAAATTAAAAGACATTCATTTCACAGAGTTAGCAAAGTTTGTATTTCTTTTTAAAAGCATGGCATTACCTGAGACTTTTCACCAATATTTAACACCAATACAGCACATTCACCAGCACAACACCAGATTGGCAACAAGAGGACAATACTTTTTGCATCGCGTTTCGTCAAAACGAGCACAAAACACTATATTCTATGCCAGTTCTAAAGTGTGGGACAGTCTGCCTGAAAACATTAAACACGTTGGTTTTCACACATTCAAAAAGAAAGTAAAGCAGTTTCTTGTTGGCAAATACGCTTTATTTTAAAATTTGTTCAGTCATTACATGGTGCCCCCACCCACGTGTTGTGGTAAACATGCCTTGCATTGTTTTTGTTCTGATTACTGTGTCCAATCAACAATTACTACGCGCTGCTGGCCTTCTTTTTTCCTTGCTAATTTGCCCTCCAGCTTTACAAATCAATCCTGCGCATACCCACAACGATTCACTCAAAATCATTCTTGCGATTTCGTTCTTCCATTGTATTGCTATTATGTTTCTTTATTTTATTACGTATCGTTGCTGCTGCATTGCTCAGCAACTTCGCCCTAACAGTCACTCTTTCGGTCTAGGTGACCGCTAATTACCCATCGTCCTTTTTCGTAGTTCATCGCTACTGAATAAACAATAGTAGGTCAATGACTTGGCGGCCAATGATTGGCCTTTCATTGACCCGTCACGCAGATACTTTTGTTGTGCAATTTCGTTTTTTTTCTCGTTGTGCAATGTCTCGTGACAAATAAACCATTGAATTGAATTGAATTGGGTTGCTTAGAAAGTCCCACTATAGCAGTGGTTCTCAAAGTATGGGTCGCGCAGGGTCAAAAAATGGGTTGCGCTATGGTGGTTCAATTATGTCCAAACGAACTATTACCGCATTAAGTAAACACAAACGAATTTACCTAATGTTGTAGACAGTAGTAAAGTCCCCTCACTCGACCACGTTGCACAGTAAAATGAACTAATCATTGACAATAGCCTTCTGATTTTTGCTGTTACGTCATAGCACGGGGAATAAAAGTTATTCATGCAAAACTGAACGTGGATATGTACCAGTTAGCGTTTGAGGATGAGTAAGTATTCGTACACGGAAACATTTTTAGATTTGGGATTCACTTCTATCAATGACCATGGTGCTACAAAGCCACAATGTGTGTTGTGTTATGTAGTATTGTCGAATCGAACTCGTTAAACCTGCAGCCATTTTGACATGGGCAGACTCATATGCGGCGACAACGTGGCCTCGAAATTGTTACATTTTTTTATGTTTGAGGCTTGGGTCGTGAGATGTTCATAAAACTCAGATTTGGGTTGCGGTCAAAAAAGTTTGAGAACCATTGCACTATAGCATCATAAGTTGAAGCCAAACAGGACATGTGCAATCAACTCCTCTTTTTCATTGGTTTTTGCCTATTCCTCTTTCAAATTAACAATTTAGAGCATTTAATTCTTCACAGCGGCATACCATATAGCAGGGATCACCAAACTTTTTTCACTGCGGGCCGGATGAGTGCTAATAATGATTCACGCGGGCCGCATAGTTTAAATGCCCTAGCGCCGTCTTTCCAAACTTAGCCCGCGAGGCGTTTTTAGGTGCGCCAAGATATGGTCTTTCTACAATCCCATTCAAAAAGTAGTCATGCGACTGTTAAACTGTATAATTAGTCCTATTTTACGAGCAATGCTTGTATATTACGCCACAAGTGAGAACAGAAGGCACTTGTTTGCGCACAATTAACACTTGTAAACTTGTCTGTGACGTAACAAACTGGCTTTGGATCAATCCTGGGCGTCCAAGGAGTAAATTAACTTTTAATGTTACAAAGTCAATAATACAATTTGGCAACCTAAAAAATGTGGTCGCGGGCCGGATGAAATGACCCCCCGCGGGCCGTAGTTTGGTGACCCCTGCCATATAGTGTCACCATTTGTTGACTTTGGAGTTTAAATCATAGATGTATATTTACGTGTTGTTTGGAACGATACTCACTGTATTAACATAACATAGCTTAACTCAACTCCTGCAATAATACACTCAAGAATCAGATTCTGGCAAGTCCCCTCAAGAATCAGATTTAGCAAGTGATTGTTCGCTAGTCACTAAAAAGGCATGAATTAACACAAAAGAAACATGGTACAAATCATGAAAATTATCAACAAACATCTGTATTTACAATATAAATTTATTTTAAAAGCAAAACTAACAACAATTTTTCTCACAAACATGACCCAGACATTTTTTCAAATTACCTTCTGGACAGGTGTAACTGGGATGACATGCGCAAACTTATTAAGTAATTTCTCTTTTTCTTTAGTATTTTTTTCGTTTATTTTTGGAAGTTCTTAAAAAAGTTGAAATATGTTTCACATATATAACTTAAGTTGTGGGAAAAATGCGGTATTAAACCTAAAAAAAACGTCAAGAAAATGTGACTGTTTCCATTGTTAAGCACGACGCGCGAAGCCTCTATAGGAGGAACGTGGCGGCACCTAGTGGATGAACAACCCCATTGCGAAAAAAACTGTTGAAGGAAACTGTGGTAAATTTTAGGTATGTGTAAAGGGCTACAATTGATTTCAATCAATGCAATAAGTACTTAACAGACAATGCAGGCTGTAGCCTATGTTTTAATAACGTTAAATTTGCAACTTGCTGTTGTCATTTTAATTTTAAGCAGGCCAACAATGACATGCCTTGGAGACGAAATAATAACGTCATTATAACGATAAAAGAAGAAGCGTCCGAGATAAACAACACTCGGGTGGGTATATGCTACTAAATTTATCCTGGTTTCGGACGCTTTAGCAGTTTTTTCAGCACCACGGCATATTCTGGGGGGATCTCTCCTTTCGCCCTTCTTGTCATAGGCGCCGAATAGGCGGTGGCGGGGCGGCGGCCGCCACCTTGGGTTTGTCAAGCACGGTGGCGGCCACCGTGGATATTTTAGTTTGTTTGTGGCGGTATGGTGCAAAACATCGTAAAATCGGAAGAAAACGATTTTGCTTTTAAACAAGCGTGTGGCAACAAAAACGTGCCAGTCAATGTATAGCCATTATTGTGCACAATGCGATTGTACTGTAATAAATTATTTTTTTAGGTGATANGTGGATATTTTAGTTTGTTTGTGGCGGTATGGTGCAAAACATCGTAAAATCGGAAGAAAACGATTTTGCTTTTAAACAAGCGTGTGGCAACAAAAACGTGCCAGTCAATGTATAGCCATTATTGTGCACAATGCGATTGTACTGTAATAAATTATTTTTTTAGGTGATACAAAGAAACAACAACGTGACGAAACATTTTTTAAACCTTGCTAAACCAATGCTTCAGCAAAGTGTTCTAAATAAATATTATTTGAAAAATTCTTTTTTTATGGTCTTGAGTCAAGAAGACTCTTGACGAACGTTGCATTTCATTGGAAGTTAATTTGGTTTTGAGTTTGAGCTTTTGTGGTTGTCTGCATTAGTGACGTCACATCAAGTGACGTTATATTTCACATCCGCCACCTTGCATTTTTGTAAAACTCGGCGCCGATGCTACTTTAAGCCAAAGATCGTCCCCTTCTGAAGGCGATTCCCCCTTTCTGAAACGTCTATGGACAATCTGTATGCCAGAGTCCTGTCTCACCCCACATAGCACACCAATACTGATTTGTCCCAGCTGCACTTGAGCTGCTGAAACATTTTAATGAGCTGGGAACCGGTGATCAAATTAACAACTAGAAGCTGGATTGGCGAAAAAGTGTCGAAGTTAGCACCTCACCGTCATTTACCAGAATGTACTTTACCATAACTGCCTGGAGCAATCTGAACTGCCTCCAAATTTCTTTTTACATGAGTTTTTAGCCAAAAATATTGTGATTCCAATGTATTAGAAAATATAAAGGAAAAATGTGAGTTGGAATATTTGGTTAATTCTGTTAATAGCAACATTATACATTTTAAAAGTTTTTGTACTGCAATGACAAACCAAACCCATGACAATGGTGTTTTTAGCTGAGGCCATTGCGAAATGTTGTTGGAGGTTTTGTGTACCTTAGTAAAAGAGAAAGTTATTAATTTTGCTGCCATAAAACTAAAATAAATCACTGCTATGCAAACACCACTCATAAAACTTTTCAACCCAAATCAACATTAGCATTATAAGTAGGTCCTGCTCCAAAGGAAGCATGTTTTTAGAACATTAGATTTATCTGTTAGAAAATTAGTAAAATACTATCAGATGCATTAATGACCAATTTTTTAAGGTACATCAGCAACCAACACATTTTACAGAAAAGAAAGTTGTGTTGAATTGTTTGTATACCTTGCAAAAATACTTTATGATTTTATCATGAGTAAGTATGAAAAATTTAAATGGCAATTTAGGCAAATGAGGACTCTTGGGGTAAGTAAACAGCACTTTGGTTTTGATGTTTAAAAGAAATTTAAAACCCTATTTTTAGGTTTTGCAAATTATCCTTGGTACCACATCTATAATAATGTCAATTCCATTTGTTGTGATATTTGACAAACGATGGTGGTACTTTAATACCTGGAATTATAACTGGGATTACACCTTGAGTACACTGACCTATACATGTCCTGGAATATGGAGTGGATCATTTGTGAGAATTTTAGTTAGTTTATTTCACAGTTGCATTTAACTATCTCCTACTTACACCTATTTAGAGTTTGATTGCTGGAATTATTGGTGTAATGGTATCACAAAAACCGTCAACATGCTATGTAAGTTAATTTGGTGTTTAATGAAACCAAAAACTGACCATGAAAAATGTTTCAGGTCATCAGTGGATTAATTGCTTCCCTTTTTTCCTTTTTCGCTTCCATGGCAATGCTCGGACTTGAGGTTACTCTCACAGTTACTGCAAGCAGATTTCAGTGTTTTATCAACCCATCTGGGAGCTTGTGTAATTCTGACACAAATAGTAATGTAAGTATATCTCTAACATTTTTAACATTAGCTATAAAAAACAGTTCAAAACAAATTAAACATTTCTTTGCCAGAATCTTGACAGACTTGTTCCATCCACTTTTTTATTCATGTTCTACTTAACAATGAGCCTGGTAGCACTCGCTGTTGTTTTCGTATCAAGCATTCAGACTGGATATGGTTGTCATGTGGCCTTTGGGGCTAAATCGGTAACAACCTTGTGTTTATAGTAAATTAACAACACGATATATTTACTTATTTATACAAAAAAAGGTTTGTATTATCTTTACTCACGTTTTTTTGAGTGAACTTGTGTAATTTTTTTCTACCACAAAACAATGGTTTTAGAGGTCACATGTTCATCCTGGACCTGCAGACAATATGATAATGTCAAGTAGAATGGCAGTTCAACCACAAGCATTTTTGGGACAAGGTTACTAAATGTTGTTGAGAAAAACCAAGTCCATTTCAAACCTTTTTACTTTTAATTTTTAAAGCAGGGATCACAGTTTTGGCACCACAAACCTCTAGTCCTATGCAGGTAAAATTAAAATAAATTCTGTTTTTGGTAATTTATATCATAATAATGAAAGCCACTGATATTCTCAGTTGTATCAACTGCAACCAAACCTGTTGCCCCAGACAGCAACACAACATACATCAAATTTGAACATACTATCACCTAATGTTACAGAGGTAAAATGATTCACATTAAAGTATATTGCTGGATTTTGTAATCTAATTTTTTCATGTTTTAAAGGAAGCACATGTTCCCAGCAGCATAGGACCAATCCAAAGTGATTTAGTACAGCAACCAATACAGGTACTGTAGTTTTTGTACACTGTGTACACTGCAAAAGTGCCTATGCAGATTATTTTTTTATTGTTGATGCAAATACGTTTTGTGCAGGTTCAGCGTATAGATCAGTCTGAAATTTGATGGAATTTTCTTTTCATAGCAAGCAACATTTCCATTTTTGTAAATATGATGCATCTTATAATACTTGTACAATGTCTCAATAATAGTTTGAGTTACAGTATTATAAACTTTTTCCACTTTTTTTGATTAATAACTTATTTTGATAAAAATATTATGTTATGTCAGACAGTTTTCTGTGACTTAATAATGATGTCCATTAAATATCTAAGATAGACAAGTTTTACACATGTAATTTGTTTTTTTTGTGTGTGTTTGTATGCTATTGTTAATTCTATTTACCGTATTTACTTGATTGCAAGCAGTTCTCAAATATCGTAAAAAATATCTAATGTAAGCCTCCCTCAATTGTAAGCCACATGTTGTGATGTTAGAATACTATTGTTTCATAATATTTATTTATTTGGTTACATTGTAAAACTATGTCAACACATCAGTTTATCAAATAACTATACCTAGCTAACTGTATGTTAACCTGTAATGACTACACGCAAATGAATTTTAAACACAATTTGAACTAGGGTGGTTTATCACATATTGTCACTGCACATATATGCTATATGATTGATTTCAAAACACAAATATATTCCCTATACTTATTTTTTAGTGTGCTTTAGTGGATATTTTTAGTATACATAACAACCTACATTAAAACATTGTCCAAAAAATTCACACACTTTAGAACGCTGGTGGGGTAAATGTTGGAGCTACAAGGTGAAATACAACAGTCAACATTAACGAAATGTAAAAATTTCATCCAATTTGGTCATTGTTTAACCAATTCACCCATTTTAGGGGCCTAGTAGGATAACTGATGGGAAACTCAAAAAATAAAATACCAAACCACAATGACCCAATCAACATTCCTGTAAAATTTTCTGCTAATGGGGCAATGTTTAAAATTTTGACCACTAACACTATTACACCCCAGAAACCTTTTGTTTGTGGTGCCCCTCAACTTAAAGGGCTAGAGGGGTATATGTTGGGGCTACAGGGTTGAACAAAACAAACCACACCTATAAATGGAATATACTACAAAATCAAAATTCCGACACTGTTTTAAAAATCACCCATTTTAGAGGGTTATCAAGACAAACAAAAGGAGTGCACATCTACATAACTATATTTACCATCTGTGTAAGTTTCAGCCAAATCCATCAAACATTTCATGGCAAAACGGGGTGGACAAACTTTGGAAGGAAAAAAGTCGAGTAAAATTAATGTGTCCAGAGAAAAGGACCAATAATTATGTCATACATTTAAAATGGATAGCTTTAACATATCGTAAACTTAACATTTATACACAATTTCATTATGTTTAGGCACAGCACTATTACACTAATAACATATTCCCAACCACAATTTTCAAAAATATCAGGCAACTGATTTACTACCATAACCAACATTTATACATCTGCACTTTCATCTTACATGTGAAATACAGCAAGTTGATTGAGTGGTTAGTCAACAAGGTTGTGAGTTCAAATCCTGTCTTGGCCACTGGTGTTGTAAACTTCAACTTATGCAGCATTGCTTCTACTTAGTATAATCTGATGGTATGGACTAAATTGAATTCACCAAACACCTGAATTAAAAAAAATGGTTCAACAGGCTTCCAATAGAACAGGCAGCTTAACAGCGGACTCATTGTGGACATAATGTATACAGGCATTCCTTGTCAAAAAACATAGAAGTGAAAAAAACAAACACAAACTAGAAGGGTGGCTTAGCACATATTGCCCTTGCATATACACT
>QLIY01003846.1:0-10243 GCA_003260075.1 Phallusia mammillata | reverse complement strand
ATACGAGAAAGAAATTTACAAGAAAATACACAAAAAAATACTGGAATTAATTTAACCAGTTATCCAAACAATTTGTCGGGTAGAGTGACCTGGCAATTATTTTTGACTGACTTACTAACACAGGAGACGGTACTCGGGTTGGCATTCCATCGTTTGGTTGTTTGGCAGGTATATGTGACCGATGTTTGATATCTTATACTGTTAATCTTATAACCATCTTGGCACGTGTAACTGACTCTAGTCCCAAGGAGGTGATATCCATTACTTTCACGAGGATATGTGACCCTAACCTCGCCATTATCAATCGCTCGCGGAAAATCTGGACACTTTAGGTCTGCAAAGACGGTTTAAGTAATTTGTTTGTTTATTCTAGGTAGTTACATAGAGAGATTTAAGTGTGTTTTGTTTAAATTGAATTAATCTCGACGTGTTTCAGCACCAGTTGAGCTTGTCAACAGACCTTTTTAAGGATGCATTGCAGATTAATACATTAGAGTGTCATAAAAAACTCACTCGTCGTCGTGAGTAAAGAAACATAAAACTTCGTGATAGAAGTTTTGCCTTAGAATAGTTTGGTGTCGAAAAACACATAGCGTCTATTTTGTTTACACGTAGCGAAAAAATAAAAACGTTAATTTTTTACCAACATCTAAGTTAGAAAATAGCATGGAACACTATTAAATGCACGTAAACGGGCAATAACATACATTATGTAAACATTTTACTTTCATATTAATCAAAGGTTTTCTGTACCTGTAGAACAAGTGCGTCCGACAAAAGCTTGGGGACAGAAACATGTATAGCTGTCAACTTTATCTCGACAGATCCCACCGTTTAAACACGGCCTCACTTGACACTCGTCACCTATAATACACGCCTTGTATGAAACGTACGTTTGTCGACTGTAAAATGCACAAAAACAAACATTTTTAAAATTTAGCAGGTCAAACGTATTTTGCAAGCAAAATTCAAGGAGTTTGGGGGGGGGGGGGGGGGGGGGGGGGGGGGGTCTGCAGGAAACAAGGCCCCTTAAAAAAGCTATTGCGTATAACTGAAAAATTATTGAAATTTTTTGTACACAATTTTGACATGGTGGTTGCTAAGTTGATGTTAAACATCCATCAGATTTGAAGGACGTTTACAAATTTTGTTTTTGTAGGATGACAGTTAAAAAAAATAAGACTTGGGCCTTAATACATATCTATGCTATTAATGAAGCCCAACATTTTGATGTTTTTAAAAATAGTCTAGAAACCAATCAGACTCATTTATACTTTACTTCGGTCAAAATATAGTTCTAACAAGCAACGTTAGTAACTTCATAATAAAGGATATCGCTTTCTACGTCTATTTCGGCAGTATGCATCGTTAAACTTATGACCAGATCCGTATAGTGTTACAAACAAGAAAATATCGTAACAACGCCTGACATAGTATTAGCGTGAGTAACCTACGATATGACCCTACTGATTCGTTGTACTAATCAGAGGTTAGAATTGTCTGCCAAGAGCCGAGAGCTTAATTTACTTACTACACGATTTATTTAGCACAGTTATGTCATCCAAATGCACAGTGCCAGAAGCTACCACAAATGCCACAGTAGCTTCAGTATCACTTTGAGGTACTTTCAGTTCTCCAGCTTGCCATCCAGCACCTCGAGTTCGATACTCCTTTCTGCAACACACAAAATAACGTGTGGAATTTGGTAGGTGGACAAGCAATGGACCATGGCGTTTGGCTCGTTTTACACGAAAGACCTATTATGACAGCTCAAAAGTAAATAATATTTCAAAAAGGTTGACAAAACTGAAATAGATTACTTTATCTGGTCATTAATCTTCACGTTCATCGCTGCACCAGCTGTTTCAAGCTTGTAAAAGAACTTGAAACATTTGTCAATGTTTCTAGGCACTGGTGGTGATGTAAGAGTGGGATAAAAATCTCTTTGCATTTGGGCCACTGCAATGTAACCTGTGACAAAAAATACTTTTTGTCTTCCAAGTGGCGAAAAGCATATAAAGGGGGTCGCTTTTGGATTCCATTAAACTAAAGTGTCATTTCTGAATAGTTATTTTATAAAAACGGGGGGGGGGGGGGGGGGGGGGGGGGGGGGGGCAGTACCTGACAATGTTTGCCATAATCTTTTTACACACACAACTTTAAAAGTAACAGTGATGTACAAAAAAAGACAAATACAGTACCTTGTCGACCAAGTCTGTTTTGTTGAACGTGGGTTCGTGTCCAACCATTCCGTAGGTTTGTAAATCCACATGTTGGTGTTCGGTCGGTTTCAAAATCGGGGGGGGGGGGACGCTATGTTTTCTTTCACCAAGCAAAATAAACTCAACTCAATGTTTCTGTAATTCTGCAAACACATCGCCACAATGAAGTTTCTCTTGTCAAATAGTTTGTTGAAAGTAAACAAATAACTGTATTGTATTTGAAATCACAACCAAGTAAAATGTGGTGGGGGGGGGGGAAAAATAGATTTTAATTTGAAAGCATAAAACCAAAAAACACGCAATAATCATAATGCCCAAGTCACATAACGCTTTATAATAAGTTGTAGCTGAAGCGCATTTTTGCATCATCCACCAATGGTGTTGTTTCCTTTTTTGCGCTCAATAACGTTTTAACGTTATGCAGCTAATTCCTGCTGGTGGTTGATTTTAGTGCTATAGTGACGCTATGTTTTCTTTCACCAAGCAAAATAAACTCAACTCAATGTTTCTGTAATTCTGCAAACACATCGCCACAATGAAGTTTCTCTTGTCAAATAGTTTGTTGAAAGTAAACAAATAACTGTATTGTATTTGAAATCACAACCAAGTAAAATGTGGTCTGTAAAAATACATTGTTTCCGCCCTTTAACTTGTTGAACCTTATATATGCATGATATTATATTTGTTTGGTGCATGAGTTAAACAACTTGTGCATCAGTGAATTGCTATGTGGCAGTTTGCCAAGCTGTTGCTGCTTAGACCTTGATCAAGCGTTAAGTGTTCAGTAGTTGATTTGTCGGCTGGTGTTAACCATATGTATATGCGTATATTTGTTAATTATGTTCTTTTATTTATTTTGAATACGAATAAACTGAATTTGATTATAACTGTGTGGGTTTTTGTGATCCAAACGAATACCCTTTAACTTTGTCATAGTTGATTTAATTTGAAGAAAAGAACTGAACGCTTTATCTTTACGTTACAGACAATCAAGCGATTACTTTTTGGAATGCAAAGTAAGTATATAACAAACTAAAAAATCTCAGAGCAACAATACTTTGTGCCCATCTGAACTGATCACAGATCACACAAGATAATTCGAGACTTAACACTATGAAACTGTATTACCTCGACAACTTGGTTGGGTTCTAGACCAACTTTCGGAATCCTGACAAAGAAGCGGTAAAGTGTTGGTCAACCTGTAGCCGCATGAACATGTGAACGAAACTTCGGTGCCCACTGGGTGGCGCAACCCTTCTTGAAATGCAGGATTCATTTGTCCGTTGATGATTCTTCTCAGTGGTGGACAAGTTTTTCCTGCAAAAAACATGTAAACACAATAAATGACCTGATATGCATGCATTTTATGTCTTTTTAGACAACATATCATATTTATTAACACTGACTTACTAACACAGGAGCCGCTACTTGGGTTGGCATTCCATCGTTTGGTTGTATTGCAGGTATATGTGACCGAAGTTTGATATCGTGTGTTGTTAATCTTGTAACCATCTTGGCACGTGTAACTGACTCTTGTCCCAGGGAGGTGATGTCCTTGACTTTCACGAGGATACGTGATCCTAACCTCGCCATTATCAATCGCTCGTGGAAAATCTGGACACTTTAGGTCTGCAAGGACGGTTTAAGTAATTTGTTGGTGAATGTGTTAGTGTCTATTCGAACGAGTCACATAAAGAGACTAAGTGTGTTTTGTTTAAATTAAACTATTCTCAACTTCTTTCAGCACCAGTTGTTCTTGTCAACAAACCATTTCAAAATGCATTGCAGATTTATACAGTGGAGATTCATAAAAAAAATCACTTGCCACCGTCAGTTGTGAAATAAAAACACTGTGCCGTGCAAGGACATTTTATCTTTACAACCGGTTGGTGTCGGAAAACACATCGGGTATATTTTGTTTACATTTAACGTAGAAATGAAATCGTTATTTATTACCAACATCTAGAAAATAGCATGAATCACCACTAAATGCACGTAAACGTGCAATAACATACACTTTGTAAAATTTTTATTTAGAGCTTTATCAGTGTTTTTTTCTGTAACCTGTAGAACAAGTGCGTCCAGTAAAATCTTGTCGGCACAAACATGTATGGCTGTCAACTTCATCACGACAGGTCCCACCGTTTACACATGGCATCACTTGACACTCGTCACCTATAACACACGTGTTGTATGAAATGTACGGATGTCGACTGTAAAATGTACAAAAACAAACAAATTTTCAAAATATAACAGAAAAGCCTGGTAGGGTCGCTATAAAACCTGGATTCAAAATTTATGCGTCAAATTCCATCACTTAACATCGGCCAAATGCATTTTGCCAGCATAAATCTGCAAGAAGTTTTATGTATTAAATCACCATGAAATTTGTATAACAAAGACTGAATTGATGTTACAATACTAATCTCGTAAAAAATAAAATACAAACAAGAACAATACAATGCCGAAACATTTAAATAATAATGCATGTCGCTTCTTATGTCTATTTGGACCGTTGTATTCATTGGTAAACTTATGAACAACTCCGTATGTAGTGTTACAAACAAGGAAATATCGTATTAACATCTGTGATAGTATTAGAGTAGTACAGAATCAGCGCAGTAGTGAGTAACCTACGATAGCACTTCAGTATGCAAAACTTTTGAAGATTGGTGGTTTGGCCCAAAGCGAGTGATTTGTTTACTTAGTGCTTAATCTATCACTGGTTAACAGTGTTTTCCCTATTTTGTCAATGCTAATACGTTGTACAGAGGTTTGGAATAACCTAATTTACTTACTACACGATTCATTCCTCACAGTTATGTCATCAAAATGCACAGTGCCAGAAGCTACCACAAATGCCACAGTAGCTTCCGTATCACTTTGTGGCAAGTTCAGTTCTCCAGCTTGCCATCCAGCACGTCGAGTTCGATACTCCCTTCTGCAACACACAAAATAACGTCTGGAATTTAGTTGATGGACATGAACTTGAATGACTATCGCGTTTAGTCTATATACAAACCAATTATCTAATCATTACAACCCTTAAATTAAATAATACTTTTCGAAAATTAGATAAAACTGAGACAATCTACTTTATCTGGTCACCAATCTTCACGTTTATCGCTGCACCAGCAGTTTCGAGCTTGTAAAAGAACTTGAAACATTTGTCATTGTTTCTAGGCACTGGTAGTGATGTGAGAGTGGGGTGAAAATCTTTGTTCATTTGGGCCACTGCAATGTAACCTGTGATAAAAAAATACTTCAGCTTCCAAGTGACGAAAAGCTGCTGAAGAAGTATTTGATAAAAACAAAATGAAATTTCAATCCTGACAACATTTGCGTGATGGTCTTTTACACTCACAACTTGAAAAGTAACAGTAATGTACAAAAAAGAACCTGATCAGTACCTTGGCGACCAAGTCTGTTTTGTTGAACGTGGGTTCGTGTCCAACCTTTGCTTAGGTTTGTATATCCACATGTTGGTGTTCGGGCGGTTTCAAAATCGCATTCTAGGTTGACTGGAAAAAAACGTTTGTTGGAAACGATTTGACAAAGGTACTTTGTTTTTCTTAGCAAATTGCTGTCCATATAACTTTTGTTTGGTATGTCATTGTATCCATAATTTTTATTTAAAAGCAACAGTTAAACTTCTAATTTCAACTTTAAAGTATTGTGATTTTAATCATAAAAAGGTAACGATTTTTCAGTAGAAAGCAATTCTTATTTCATTTGATTTTAACAACTGCAAAAAGTGAGGTGTGTGTATATGAATTGCCTGCAAGCGTATGTAGTGTTATAGTCATTTTGTTTTGTAATGTTGTGACAAACAAAATTGACTCTGTTCAGTGGTTCTCAAACTTTTTTTACAGCGACGCCTTTGGAAAAGTTTTCTGGACTTGCGTCGCTCCAGCAAGTAAAAGTTAAATTGGAAACTAATTATTAAATTTGGTTTTATTGATACAACAACAAAAAGCCACGAAACGGGGGGGGGGGGGGGGGGGGGGGGGGGGGGGGGGGGGGGGGGGGGGGGGGGGGGGGGGGGGGGGGGGTTGCGTCGCCCTTTAGAAAATTGAAATGACAAACCAGGGCGTCGCGACGCATAGTTTGTGAATTACTGACTTAGTGATTAAACTGAAGCTTTTTTTCTGCTGTAATAAGCTTGTTGATCAGCAAACTTGTGGTATTTTGTCTACACTTGCTGAGTACTAAATCGCGAGTAAATTTGGGTCGGATTGAGGTCAGAAGTCGAGACCACGTTGGCAAACAGTGTTAAACTACAATTTTTACCTTACAACTATAATCTCGTAGCAACCAGCATGTATAAATTACTCTTAATTTTGTTAACCTATGCAATTGGCCGTTCCTTCCCAGGTTGCATCTTCGTTGCAAACTGCTGAATTGCTTCCAATGTTCTTGTAACCTTGGTTGCAATTAAACTCAACGCGAGATTTGTAGATTAAATCCATTCCTCGATGGTTGACGGAGCCATGATCAGGTGCCACTGGTTCATTGCATCGTAAAACTATCACGTAAATAAAAAATCATATGTTAGGAAAGGGGACCAGAAGTGACTCCACACAAACCTCGGAACTAAGCTTGAAAATAAGATGACACTGAAACAAAAGAAATGCTTCACTGCCCTTATCTTTTCAGATACGGATATTTTAACACTCGATATCAAATGTCGTTTGTTTGCCTAAAATATATGAGTTCTATAGGAAAACAAAAACATAAACCGAATAATTTTATATTTTTAAACCCAGCCAACATTGGGGGGGGGGGGGGGGGGGGCCATTAATCTGGTAATAATTTGCAACATACCTATACACCTTGTTCGATCTTTAACCCAGAGACCATTCGCTGTGCAGGTTTGAGAACTTGTCCCATTTAGTTGATAACCAGCATTGCATTCGATGGTAACAGTTGAGCCATGGGCGTATACACTTCGTTGTGGAACCAGGCGACCATTTTCAACTACGAAACTCGGACACTTCGTTTCATCTGCAGAAAAGCGTATAATCTTAAATGTTATGCGGTCAAACGTTTACTGAAACATGTGGTTTTTAAAAGGTAAAACTGCGGTAAAATTGTAATTAGATTTTAAAGACTCGTAAAATATGTCAATGCTGGGAATCAAAATATAATTTTAGAGTTCCGAGTAGAAAAATATTCAACACTTTTCGAACAACGGTTCAAGAAGTTTTGCTTTACAGAATGGACTTATACGCAACAAAAATGGACATCTGAGTTTGCCAGCAAGTGAAACTAAGACCTAAATTTGAAATGCGTTTAAGGACTATGTGTTTTAGGCAAAAACTTGAATGAAACATTATATAATGCAACTTCTCACGTTGAAAGATTCTAGTGGTTGGACTTATATTGAAACGATTGCTTTGGAATTATGATGCTTAAGTTACAATTAGGATTTGTTTGTCATACTAGTTCCCAATCAAAAGAATAGGTCGGCGTATCTCCGGCCAACTGTTGATTTGACCAATTTATGCCTGGATAATACCACACTCGGCCATGTGGTCCTAGTTTGACGACTATCGAAGATAATTTAGGCAGTTTTAGGCTTGGTTTGTTATGCGTGGCCACCTGAACGATATCTTAAACATGGCCAGAATTATTGATTTGGGGAAAAATGCACGTTTTTAATTTTGTCCTAAATTTCAATAGTGTTCAATTTAACCTGCGTTTAAACTTAGTGTAGGTTTTGAAATGCTTGACAAAATGCATGTAATGAATATTGAACAGCCTGGATTCGTATCAGTTTGATCACAGGACATCTCATAGTATTCTTGTGACGAATATATCAAAATGTCGTGCGTTAAAATGGCGTCTATTTTGGTAAAATTATATCATCATTTAGTTCAAGCTACTGCAGCAACTAACTTTCAAGTGACGAAAGCGCAGTGTTTTTTGAAAGCTGTTGGGTAAAGTTGAAACAAATTGAAATATACTCTACAGTTTATCAGATAAAAAGCAGCGCCCAGGTATTGTTTGGAGTCTTTAAAAAACTTTGTGTGCAACCACACTCTTGTCCAAATTGTTCCTTTGTGACGTCAAACAACGTCCTATTGTGGAATTGGTTGCGGAAATCACGTGAGTATGTATTTGAATATGATAGGCTAAGTCAGGGGTGGGGACCCTGCGGCCTAAAGGCCGTATGCGGCCTCTGAAAGTTAGAGACTCTGAAAAGTTAAAAAGTTTGAACACACGGTCCTTGGCCTGGCAAATAGTCTGTGCGGCCTTAACGAGTGTCGATAAACCGTTTGGCGGCCTTCACCAACAAAAAGGTTCCCCACCTCTGGGCTAATTATTTGCCTCATCGTATTTATTACAAAGTGTGGCAGTTGGAGTGAGAGGTGTTACGTGTCACTGTTATGACTTTTTCGAAACCTTGTCAGCAACTTTTAAGACAGATTAAATGGAATTGTCGTTTGCTATACAACAATGGCGGACAGTGTAATATTAAAGGAATTGTAACCTTCAAGCAAAAAACGTACCAGCATAGGTTTGGGAAACCGTGATGTACACCGTCTGTTATAAGTGGTAAGTTCTTAGTTGGTATGTTCAAGTTCTTGTAACTAACTGTGTTGAAACAAAATAGACTAAAATAGTTTTTTGTGTGTAATAAGTTGCAGAATTAGGACGTCAACTTTTCAGCAAGAGCTGGGGAATGGAAAGAGGACGTGCACCACGGGCATCACTGGAAGCATTGATTAAAAGCGAAATGTTATTTTTAATACAAAATGTACGAATGAAATATGTTTTTTTTGCCATGCGCCGGGGTAAAGAAGTATGTATTTTCAAGTGTGCTTAGGACATGTAAGGGTTATCTTAATTTTAACATATTTATGTTGGACACCCAAGTGTTATCGTACTCGCGCAGTGCACAATGCACGTGTGGACCCTCAAAAGGCCGATGTCGAATTTCAGGGGTATCAACAAATGTCTATCCCAATTCTATATAACATCTGACCATGTATGACTGATCAACAACTTATAGACAAATCAAACTTGGGGTAGTGATAAATTTCTGATTGGTGATTACAAAAACAGATTTCATAATTTAGAAAAATGGGTAATTGCAATAGTCGTATTTACCAATGGTTGAATCAATCCAGCTCTGAACTTTGGAAACATCGCTATAAAATCCTGGAAAGCGGAAACCAGTATTTCTGTCGACTTTACCACATCGGTATCCAAAACTGACGATTCCAACTTGAATCCAACACGATTCTGAGGTGTTTGGGATTTTGTACTGCCAAGAAAGTTATTTTAAAATTGTGGCCATAACTCCACTCAGAACAATTGTTGCATGGCAGATTTACCCACGGCACATTAGGCCTACTAGACTAAGATTGTGCTGTTACCAAAACAATTACTTATTTGAACAACCAAATTAAAAATTGTTTTTTTAATTCATCTATTTTCTTAACGTATTTCACGGCTGTTTGCTTATTTCATAAATTAAAGACACCTCTGAAAACCCTATCTATTCCCGCCAACTCCGACAATTAAAAAAAAAAAATATTTGATAACTACGCTTTAGGCAAATAGTCTAAGTATTTTAAATTCAAACTTTACAAGTGACGCAGGTTATCGCGCTTGTGTTAGAATTGGCATTAATGCGTATTTTACCAAGCATCGCGGTACCACTTTTAAACTAATAGCGTCAAGTGTAAATTAGCTTGATTAGTCAACTAATCTGGGGATTTTTAAAGATTTCAGCGGGTTGTTTTCTGATACGTGAAGCATTTACTATTGCTAACATACCTTTCGCATCAAAGGTCCACCGCTGTCACCCTTACAAGCATCCGATACTTGATCTGTGTCGGATCGAGCACAAATCATACGGTCCGTATACCTTACATTCTGTAAAGTTTCATCTACTATTTTGTTGATAGCAATTTTACATCTGAAGATAAAAGTATGACATGATTTGGTGACAAATAGAATAGCAATTTGCCTTACATTGAGTCAGGTTGAATTCGTTGAGTTGCTTGTTGAAG
>QLIY01003844.1:0-10267 GCA_003260075.1 Phallusia mammillata | reverse complement strand
AAACAAACATATTTCTGCAATAATATAGTATTTGTTAATTTTGTTGGATATGCACATTTGAATTAAGTTTTCCAAAACAGTGATGCTATAATTCGATACAATATTGTACTCAGGGGCATACCTTATGGAGCTGAAACGACCATCTCTATTTTGGCAGGTTACATGTTAGAAGGTTTGTATTTCTATTTACATCACTACTGTAATATTCAAATGCTTGAAAAGGCAAAAAAGAAACTTAATTTATAGTATTGTCTTTCAACTACCAAGCTAAAAAAATACTTATTCCATTTGCTTAAAAAAATGTTATAATATAGCCCTTTTTTTAAAAAAATGTTATAATATAACACAGTGAAAGTACCATGAACAACAAAATATCATTAGTTAAACTATTGTATTTTCATCAAAGAATTTCAGCTTTCACGTGTTCTTAGTCTAAAGTTATCCCCTGTATATTTATGACATATATATTTCAGTAATCAGCACCTTCAGTATCTAATTCGTATAGAAAAGAAAGTTTGTGGTTGTTACCAAATTTTATTGCTTATTTCAGATTTTGCTATGGTTTCAACATACATATGGGCAGGATGGAGGATTAGTTTGCCAGACATTTTACACCATTTCTTAACCTTCGGAGTACCCGCTTGTTCCTTGGTACATCTATACCTTTTTTTTTAATGTTCCCCAAAACGATTGTGGTTAGAAAACTGAGAATAATAAACAAAATTATGAAAAAACTATCAAAAATTTATTATGTTTGTTTGTTATTGATACTCCATTTTCACAAAGCAAATAATACCAATGATGACATAAACACCCTATTTAGCTGCATGGCATGGAAATTTAAGGCTTTTTTAGGAAAACTAATCGAAGTTAAAAAAAAAGTTAATACAAATTGTTTATTTAAAATGCGACTGGCGATGACAACTTGTCATGTAGAAAACCAAAACGAAATTACTGGTAACACCACAAACAAAGCTTACTTTAAAAATTGCTTAATTTAGGTCTTTTTACTTTACTGAAAAGACAAACTAATAATTTTTCACATACAATTCAGCAAAAAAAAAAAATTAAGTATTTGTTTCAGAAATTCAAGTATATATATTCAGTCATGCTGGTTCGATCTTGGTGTGAATGTTCAACTCTTCACATCAGGTGGGAGTTTGTTAAAAAAAACATTTAATTTACCAATACTTTTTCCATGTAAGTTTCCACAAACAGCCTGAATGTTTGTGTCATTGTATTCACAAAAATGGACACTACCAAGAAACAGGATTTGAACTTAAATAAAGCAATTAAGATGAACATAAATTCATAACTGGAATCAGGCTTGAAGCGTCTATGCAGACCAGCGATCATGGCACACTCATATATAAATCACAGTAAATAAAGCAAATAATAGAATTTTGCATTTCAGTTTTTTTACTGCATTAAAATTTTTTGTACACTACTTTATTGTTTTAGATGGATCATGATCAAGTCCAATATGGTGAATGACAAATGGTACATTAGGAATGGCATAGCATTTGTGGTGTCTTTTTTTATCTGCAGAATTGTTGTTATGCCACATATGTATGTTGTGTATTATCTTTTCTATGACCAGATTAAAACGTAAGTATATGTGTATATTTTTAAAAGTACAGATTAAAACTATCTTTTTGTTTTTAGACTTGGATTTTTCCAGCTACTTATTGTTGCAGGATTGGCAATGGATTTACTCAATTTAATTTGGTTCAAACAAATTGTGTCCATGCTTATAAAACACATAAAAAAACCTAAGAGCAAATAAAAGTCATAAAAAACTGCTTTCGCCGTTTCAAATGGTTAAAGTTTATTTCAGCTCAACCGTCTGAGAATGGTTTAAATGGTGGCTTTTCAATCATACTACTGAACTCACACTACAGCCTCTTTCAAAAGGGGTAAACTATAGGTCATTTGCCACATAATTTTTAATTTTACATCAGGTCCTATTCAGTCATTTGCCACATCATTTTTAAATTAGGTCCTATTTTTTAAGTCTTTTGTGATATAGTTACTTTTGCAGACAAAATATATGTATCCCACAGACAAAGTTTAGAAATTAAAATTATAAAAGACAGATATTTAAACAGTTCAGGAGTGTAGGGTGAAGTTGCCATTTTTCAAAAAAATGACACAAAACATTGTTTCTATAAAAAATGTATGGCATTTTTTTCCATCCTTCTATAAAATTAAAACAACAGTTTTCTTTAAATAAAGCATCCAGTGTTGCAGAGAAGGTAGAAGATCAGAATCCAACACTTAGTAATCTGATCCTGGCTCTAAAAATTCCATTAAATACATTTTCGAATTCTGGCTTGAAAGGTAGAAAGTTGACTCTTTAAAGTGAAACATAAATGAAAGTCCTTTTTCCAGGCAGAATGATGTTACTATCCTAATTACTATTAAGGTAACAGGATTGAAAAAGTGAGGTCTGCAAAAAAAATAACAGGGCTTGCAAAATATTCCAAGCCACAAACAAGCTTGTTTGTGAGGTCTGGCAGTATAACAAACAATTTACTAAATTGATTTTACTAGCTTTAAAAAAAAAATAGTGGACATGATGCAGATGACAAGAACTTAAATTTTAGCCCTTACAAGGGATTTAACAAAAATAACTTAACATCTTAGATAATGACATACCAAGTCAACAAAGCAAATAACTAAGCTATGATAAGGGAGGAAATCATAAGAGTCCCGTTTCTTTTTCTCATTTGTGTTAAGTATTAATTGTTTGTTATCAACTATCCAGAGGTCATTAATAGCCAGTTGGCTTTATTTATGTTCATAAAAACACAAAATAGATCAGAAGTATCATTACCAAAGTATAAAAATAAAAATCTATATTTTTGCACTATACCTTTTTTGTACTAACTATAGTTGCATGTCTCTATTTACAAGTATATACCAGTTGTAAGAGTTTTATCTAAACACACAAAACATGATTGTGTAGCTGCAGTTAAGCTCCATCAATTGTGTTCATCACTATTTTGCACTTCAGAGCATTTTGAACTGCTATCTCCGGCCTGGTGATTGATATAGCTGTGCAATTGCATAACATGCAATTGGCTATGTTATGTTATCTTTTTTGAAATAAAATAAACTCAAGCAACATTTCATGATAAAAGTACAAACAAATCAAATAAATTTAACAAATTTTGTTGTTCAAAATACAAGAAAAACAAACACAAGGCACTGATAAAGGCTAGGTGCCATGTAACACTTGCCTTTCAGAATTTATTTCCTTAATCTTTAAACAGCAATATTGAACTAATTACACAATACTGTATGTGACAATTGCCATTTTAACAAGAAAACTAAATCTGCAATACTGTTTAGCACTAAAACAAAATGCCCAATTGTATCTAAATTGTGTTAACATCAAGAACAAATTCAATAAATACGTATGTTTTTCTACGGTTTAGAAAATCTAAAATCAAAAGAAGTATGCTTGGTCATACTATACTAAAATTGTGCTATCGTGAATTTGACAATATGTAACATATTTCAGCAAAACTAGCAAGACACAATAATAAAGCAAGATCAAGATAGAAAAATACAAATGATAATCTATGACAGCTCGTACCCAAACCAAAAGAAGTCTACTTGGTCATGCAATGCTTAAATTTCGCTATCTTGAATTTTACAATATGTAACATATTTCAGCAAAACTAGCAAGACACAGTAATATAAGCAAGAGGAAGGTACAAAAATACAAATGATTTTGTTTACATCGGATTATTTGCAACAATTGTAATAGAACAGTATTTTTACAATTTAGCTAGTGAGTTGCAATCAAAAAAGTTTTGTTAATTTACTGACGTAAGGTGGTGGGGTATTGTATTGCAATAGCACAATAAAAAATACTTAATGACACAATTAATACCCACAGTAATACATTTGTGACCGTGTTTTATAATAAAATTTGCACCACTAAAGATTACCAACATTCAAATTGATCAACTATTCTTTTGACCACTGCACAAATAACCACCCTGGAGGAAATTAAGGTTTGTTAAAGTTAATTTTTGAACACTGCTTTTGTAAAATTCATTGAAGCTAACCAAGCTGTTCTTTCAAGCAAGAGTTGGCTATGAAGGTTTGGCATAAAAATTGAAACACATGATGGGGCATGATAAACACATACAAAATCATTGGTTAATTTACNAAATTAAAATTATAAAAGACAGATATTTAAACAGTTCAGGAGTGTAGGGTGAAGTTGCCATTTTTCAAAAAAATGACACAAAACATTGTTTCTATAAAAAATGTATGGCATTTTTTTCCATCCTTCTATAAAATTAAAACAACAGTTTTCTTTAAATAAAGCATCCAGTGTTGCAGAGAAGGTAGAAGATCAGAATCCAACACTTAGTAATCTGATCCTGGCTCTAAAAATTCCATTAAATACATTTTCGAAAGGTAGAAAGTTGACTCTTTAAAGTGAAACATAAATGAAAGTCCTTTTTCCAGGCAGAATGATGTTACTATCCTAATTACTATTAAGGTAACAGGATTGAAAAAGTGAGGTCTGCAAAAAAAATAACAGGGCTTGCAAAATATTCCAAGCCACAAACAAGCTTGTAATATTCCAAACAGGAATTATTAATTAGGGTAATTAAAAACACTGAACAAAAAAATATGTAAAACCAGTAAAAGCACTAAAAAAGGTGAGAGAACAAATGGCAAGTGGGCGTCTGTTTTACTGGTTTTACATTTAATTTAATTTGAGAATGACAAAAGATGTGTCAAAACATTATGTTTTTTACAAATATATTAAATTGTCTGTCTCTTGTCAGAAATTTGAAACTCTGAATTGTGTGCCAAAAAAACATTAAATTTGGCAAAAAGAAAAAATAAAAGCCTGACAAAATTTGAAAAACAAACAAATTTGAATAGATGTGAATGAAAACAAATGTTAAAGCTAGTTCTTTTGCAGTCATTAACCAAATAATTATATTGACCTTTGAGGTAATTAAGAAGTAAACGAACTAACCTCGTATAAACAACTAGATGATTTAATGCAGTCTTTAACAAAAATTGTTTGTTTTGAAATGTTCAGCTGGAAGTTTACTTAAACAGGTAGAAAAGTATGTGTAACAACAGGAACAGTAAAAAAGATGACGGTTATAATTGTGAACATTCAGGATACTGGGTAAAAGTGTAAGGATATTAATTACTTCTTCCTGTGTATGGACAGCATTGTTATGAATAGACTATTTCTGTTGACAATTATCTCAATACATGACAGCTGATATCGCATGGTACAAAGGTCTGTTATTGAATTTACAGAACTCATTCTGTTACAATTCACAACATATCTTTTTTAACAAAAGAATGCTTTATTTAAAATATAACTAGCCAAGTCTTGTCCACTTAATAATTTTTTGTGTTTCTAAAATACAACTTTAAATGTGCTTATTTTTTGTTGACCTTAATGGGCCACTATGGAATTAGTTAGACACTAACATGGCCTTGTGTTCAAAATAAGGTTGTCAACTTGGGTCAGCATGTTTGTTTTCAAAATTAGGATCACATTTAGTTCTGATTTAATCATGTGACAAGATACATCACAGGAAAATCAAAATCTTGTTTGCAGATAATTTATATGCAGTTTAGTCACCAAACATTTCTTTGCCAGTAATTTTTTTATGTCTTGCAAATTAGGTCAAATGGTAAATATATAAATATATATATATATATGACACTTTCAATGACATGAAACAAATTTCGTCCTAATACAGTCATAAAAATGTATAACAAATCAACCTACTTTTTGACATCGTCATGATAAGCAAAGAAGTTATAATACATATATGGCATGATTGCAATTCGTGATAAGAAAAAGAAGGCAAGAAGAAGAATTCCATTGGCAACATAAATAGTTCCCTCCACAACTTTGGACTTTAGCATGAACCACCTAAAAATAAAAAACATAATCCATAAAATTTAACATTCTATGGATTGTCAAGACCTAAAGCATTATTATAGCAATATATTTTAAGTAACATAAAGGTAAAGATTATATATTCCGTTCATTTACCTCATATTAAGAAAAGGGGTTGACCATTCAGACAAATACCTCACCATCACAAGATGTAAAAGTACATTGTTTTTCTGAAACAGTAAACATATTTTATTATACACCAGTTGCAGGGAAAAGATGGTGTAAAAAAATGTTGTTTTCATGATAAAAAAATCATCAAATATCTTAAAAATGTCATTTAAAATCATAATTTATATTTTGGCTAAAATTGTTAAATCTAGCACACAAAAAACAGAGGTTGCTTTTCTGCAAGCATTAATGAATAGGTCCACACACATGTACGTATATTTGTAAATTGGTAGCTGTTTGATAAGGCACAATTAGTTTTGTATTTGGAACGACAAACTGGTACCTAATGCTGCATTTGTTAAATTCAACCGAACATTTAAAACGTATCCTTTACTGTATATTTATGTTAGTAGTGTTTAAATAATAATAAAAAAACAAGAATAGAAAAGCAATTTTTTTACTATGACCCAACATTATAGTGATGGGACAGGTACCCGGTACTCGGTATCGAACAGTTCAGTGGTATCGATACTCGTACTCGGTATCGAAATATTTTGTCTCAGTTTTCGATATCAACATTCCGAAGGCTGGTTTACACTATAAGAATACGGAAAACTTTGTGCCAATATATGCTTCGGACAGTACAAATTTCTGCCAGGTTACGTATTTTTTTCGCTATCGTATGAAGATTACTTTTTTCGCCGGCCATGGCAGATAAATTAGCAGGTGATATACAAATAAGTACAACACTGTACTTAAGTACTTGGTAATCGAACTTGGTACTCGGTATCGCCCCCCCCCCAAATTAGCAGGTGATATACAACTAAGTACAACAATGTACTTAAGTACTTGTTAATCGGACTTGATACTCGGTATCAAAGGTATATAAATGTGGTACTCGTACTCGGTACTCGCTTCAAAACCTGGTATCGTCCCCTCACTACAACATTAACAAATTTTTATCACTTTACACAAAAGTTATAAAAAGGCAATAATTCACTGATGCAAATACATTTATTAAAAGCCTAATAACTTACAATACATGAAATAACCACAATAGAATTGGCAATGTGATGAAAAATATCAAACCAATATCCATTGTAGCTTTTTGTCAAGTAAAAAAGCATCAAACAGGTATCTGTAAAAAAATTAAAAAGATGTTGCTCAAAAGATGAAGTCCGAGTTATGAAAGGATTAAAAAAAACTTTTTGTAGAAGTTAAGATTTTAACAATTAAAAGCATTAACACTTATTTGCACAGCATTAAAGGTTTTACCATAATTATTCAATGTATGATGGGGCAAGTTTGGAATTTGGAACAAACTTTACCTGCGACAAAATATCCCTGGTTGATTGATGCCACTGCCTCCATTCCCCAAAACTGCCCTCTAAAAATAAGTCAAAGAATCTATTTCAAAATCATATTACAACATGCACAGACTGTTCAAATGTTTAAACCAGTGGTTCCCAAACTTTTTTCTTTTAAGGCGCATTTGAGAAAAAACAAAAATTATTTGGCGCACTTCGAACATTTGAATAAAAAATATATTTGATTTTTTTATTTCAGTTTAAAATGGCACAGCAAATTAGCTGACAAAGGCACTAACTATGAGGTCATAAAGCCGCTATACAGGTCACTCTCATAGTTAAATAGCATAGTTGAACATCTCAGAGACGTGGAGCATGTTGGCCTAGTGGTCTAAGCACCTGGTACTACTACTCTACTTGATTGATTTTAATTTCAATATTTTTTGCGGCACACCTAATGACATCTCACCAGTGTGCAGCGGCGCATAGTTTGGGAACCACTGGTTTAAACAAACATAATATGATAGTGTGTGCTACAAGTTCATGCTTTGTCAAAGTTATACATACAAAGTATACTTACAAAATAGGGTTTCCATAACTTTCCTGGTCAACTATTAGCACAATAGTGCTTAATACTGCAACAGTTGAAGCATGAATTGTTGAAATGAACCTGCAAGATTAGATGTAAAGTTAATAAGATGATAATAAATTTAAAAAAATATTCTTTTAGAAAACATAAAAATATTTAATTCATATTAGTGTGTCTTTAAATTATGAGAACAGCCCAGTCTGCAGTAAATGGCAGTACCAGACAAGATCTTTGGCAAGCAGGGACAATGAGTCCTTTATGATTATGATAAATAGGTCAAGGCTGTTGTTGGTGCAAAATTTCAGACTGCAGTCAAACAAATTGGAGTGCTTGCAGGTTGCAGCATATTTTGCAGACTGCATTACAATTTACAACTAAAAAGTAGTTTAATTTTGCTGTCAATTCTTTAATTATTAAAAACTGGAATTTTTACCTTGTGTCCCATTCTTGTTGTTTTTCTTTCGAAGCTTGTTTGTATGCTGAAAAATTGCTAGACACAAAATTGCTTAGCGGCACACCAATAACACTACAAAATACAAAGCTACCAAATGCAACCCAAAAATTTGGGGACACTGCCTGCAATAAGTCCATTACGTCCTAAAAGCTAATTAATAATTATTTTTTTTCCAAAAAGTTGCAATAATTTATGAAGTTTAAATTTTAAAAACGAAAGGAAAAAAGATCAAACTAGTAAAATAAAAATTTAGTGATTAAATACATTCGTGCAACATGTCCCTTTCTTGATGTGTTTAACAGTAAATATTTCAATTTTCAAATAACCACATATTGTAACCAAGCAAATTCAAATGTAACTATGTTATGTTTGTTGTCACTTTACCTGCAAGACAAACTATTACGACCGCAAGCCGGTCACGAATAAACACTCGATGACTCGACCTCCGACCGCAAACCAAAGTCTCTCACAAACGTAAACAAATAGAAATCACAAATGTACATCATGCTTGTTCTTTTTGCTCTTTATTTTACATGATTTATATGAAAAACAACGAACATCTTCACGATTAAAATATATTTATATTAGTTCGTAGTCCAAAATTTCAGTGTTCCAAACTTCGGTAATCATAAACTTATAGCCTAGTCAAGTTTTGATGTTGTTTTGTAATAATGGATTTATAAATTATAATGAAACAATCATTGCAACTGTTACACAAATCATGCTTTTCCGATGCCAAAATGAAAATTGTCAACACACGAAATGTGTTGGGACGAACTAATCTTGAATATTAAGTTATGTCGAAATATGGGATGGTAAAACACCACCCATGACAAAACCTTTTGCCAGGCTCTGCGCAACCCGGTAGCTGGATCTTTAAGAAAAGCATTGAAGGCTTTTGTTGACAACGCAACAATCGCATTTGGGTTTCGCTGCTGAGTCTAAAGGTCTTGTATATATTAAACGGTACCATATATTATTTCACGACAAATAGCGGCCAATGGTAGGAACGAGTATCACAGCCACAGAGTTGTCGATCTACCGCAGTGAACGGAATTACAATACACTATGCTTGCGAAAACAGAAGTAAATATGCGGATTTCTTAAACAGGGAAGGTGATGATGGATTCTCCTCTTTTATTCTAACCAGCCCAAGTTGGTTCTTTGGATGCCATTCTGTTATGAGCTCTGCAACCTTTGTTCATTTAAGTCACATCATATCACAATCTTAAAATCTTAAAACACACCCAGCCTAAAATGCGAGACAAAAAGAAAACGTTTAGTTCATATAATATGATCCTTGAAGTGAAATGACTGATTTTTTTACATTAACCTACTACCAATGCCGCATCCGAATTTTTTTACAAAAAGCCAATACCGTATTTGCTCGATTGTAAGCCGCCCTCGTTTATAAGCCGCCCTCGATTGTAAGCCGCATGTTGAGGTGTTAAAAAAATAATGTAAGCCGCCCTCGATTGTAAGCCGCACGCTGGAATTTTAGATACGATTGTTTCCTAATACATCTTTCTGTAGTTATATGGTATGACTATTTGCCCATATCTGTTAGTTACGTTGATAACTGTACCCGACAGAACGTATATCGACGTATAATCTGTACACGCATACATTTTTTGAACCCCAAATAATTTAAAATGTTGGAGTGCAGAAATGATTTCGGTATAAAATTAAAATATAAGCCGCCCTCGATTGTAAGCCGCCCTCAATTATAAGCCGCACAAACGGCAGCTAAAAAACAATATAAGCCGCGGCTTACAATCGAGCAAATATGGTAGCCAACAAAGTGGTAGATGCTTTAACACCAAAAACTAGCGGCACTGGAGTCCGGT
>QLIY01003842.1:0-10274 GCA_003260075.1 Phallusia mammillata | reverse complement strand
GGGCGGATCGAAGCTGCTGTTGAAGAGTTTGGTCGCTTCCTTCCAGGATCGAAAAATGCAGTAGAAGTTGAGTTTTTGCGATGGAAAAACCACTGGAAGCGCGAAGACGTCAAACCAACAAATATCATTGATGTGTTGAAAGCAGCAAGTGAACTGCAGACATTTCCCTGCATTCCGAAATTGCTACAAATATTTGCGACTTTTCCAGTCACAACCGCATCAANAAAAAATTAAGATTGCCCCCTGCATTCCGAAATTGCTACAAATATTTGCGACTTTTCCAGTCACAACCGCATCAAGTGAGCGTTCATTCAGTACATTAAAATACATCGAAAATTACCTGCGTTCTACTATGGGTGAACCTCGATTGAATGGCCTTGCCTCTTTATTTATTCACCGCGACATTAAATTACGACGACGTAATTGTGGAATTTTCGAAAAAAATAGACGTATAGACCTCATGTAGATAGTGTATATTTCCTGTGTCGTATTACGTAAGTGTATGTTTTCTATTTCTTCCATTCTTCATTCGTTTCCGTTAAAAAAACAAGTGTTACATGTATACGATCGAATCGTGACTATAACGTTAGTTACTTACAGCAAGAGTAAGGGCTTCACAGGGCCTTAGGCTAACCAGCATTTAGTTGATATTGCGAGTTTAGTAGGCACAACAGGTGCTAACAGAGAGGTCTACACAGTCTACCGCCAGATGGCGCAATATATTTCATATTATTGCCCTCCCCATTTTTGGTGACGTCATGAGAAGGCATGATGACGTCATGTATAAAGTTTTGGCTCGCTACGATGAATGTTTCGCAAAATGACGTTTATTTGAAGGCCTGCAGAATTCTATGATGACGCCATAGTGACGTCAATATGTGTGTGACGTATCCGAGTTATGACGTAAACAAAAAAATAACAATTTATGTGATAAGATAAAAATAAAATTTGAAACTGGTATGTGGTAATCAGTTCTATTGCAAAATTTCCCACAAAAAAAATTCGATTCTCATTTCGGCGAAATGACGGTGGTATTTGTTCAATGGCTTGCCAAGACAGCTCCTTGAGCTCGACAGTAGAGTATTTTTCCATCATCTAAGCGAAGAAAGGATCAATTCAGTTACTATTTGCTATTGTGTTTATTGCATTTAATATCTTACATACGATTTCAAACAATGTTGTGTTTAAATTTTTTTGTGAGCAAGTGTTGTAAGTACAAAAGCCTTGAGTTTATTCTATGTGTTTCAAGGATATAAATTAAGATACAGTCTTTGGTAACACTCACATCTGTTCGAAACATTGTTGCAAAGTAATCACAACTAGTTGCTAACACAATTCTATGAGCTGGAAATCTTTATCCATCCACAACAAGTTCGACATCACACAGAAATCCTTCTTTTCGTTGTTTAATGGTGAGAGCTTGATCAGTAACAACTATAATGGTGTTACTTTGAATAATGCTTTGACACATGTTCAAAAACATTATTCGCAAGTTGGGTTAAAAAAATTAAAGTTGTAGTTCTTAACCCACCTCAGAAATTTAAGGTTATTGTTCTACGTCACTGCCAAACTGTGTTTGCTGTTCCTTACAGCCAAAACAGTGTAAACTAATTGCTTTGTATTGTATACAGTAGTCTGAGGTAGAATTAGAACACTGAATATTCTCAAATGCAATTTTGCGGCTTATGTATTGTAAAAAAGTGTCAGCCACTAGGTATTTTTAACAAACAAAACAACATCAAATAATAGGATTTTTTTTACTATATACCTTTAGGAAATTCTGGGGATGGTGCTCGTAGCCTTTAAAAAACATATAAATTGGCAAGATGTAGAAAAGCCAGGCATGTAGTTAGCAACTGTTTTGTAGATAAACAAGTAATACTTGGTTTGTTGTGGCTCACATGTGTATAAGTTGGCAAATTTTTCCCCAAATGTTTTGCTTTAAAGAGTATTGATCAATTGTCAAATATACAATTGTATAAAACAATATCTCTTATTAACAGATCCAACATTCAACCTACAGGACCAGCCAAGTGACGTTTTGGTTCAACAAAATCAGAGTTGCGGGTAAATAAAATAGGCCGATCAATAGAACTGTAACAAATATTATTACATGGATGTTCAAATGTTTGGTTTTAATTTAACAGAATACCTTCAAATATGTGGCAGAAATTGAAGAAAAAATGGTTGACAAAGAAGTAAAACTAACAGTCGGTGGGTGTATTGTTTATATTTTACCGAGGCAGTAGTGAACATCAAACTTACTGCTGTGTATGGAAATAAACACACTGCAAATGCAATTTTGTTACATCAATTGATTTTTACAGCAAACAATTAATTTTTGGCCCCCCCCCCTAGGCCGATCAATAGAACTGTAACAAATATTATTACATGGATGTTCAAGTGTTTGGTTTTAATTTAACAGAATACCTTCAAATATGTGGCAGAGATTGAAGAAAAAATGGGAGACAAAGAAGCAAAACTAATAGTCGGTGGGTGTATTGTTTATATTTTACCGAGGGCACTAGCAATGTAATGAACATCAAACTTACTGCTGTGTATGGATATAGACACACTACAAATGCAATTTTGTTACATCAATTGATTTTCGCGGCAAACAATTAATTTTGGTCAAAATCATTAAACATCTTTTTGAAGAGTCACATAGCTATAAGAACTTTACTTCTTTAACAATTTTGGGGATGTCCCCACAAAGCAATGTATTGCATCGTGCATTTTATTTACATGAGTTTTAAGCAGCAATAATTTAAATTCTAGCATTAGATTTAACAAATTTGTATTTTGCGATTGCCATTTTGTGTAAAGTTTTGTTTGTACAAATAAGCATACTACTGCCATGCATTGGAAAAGCTGAGCTGATAACGAGCCATTTTTTTGATTAGGCAATGATTACATTGCTGTGTAAATTTAGTATTTTTTAGTTTGTCATTTGTAAAAATTGTAAACAGGAAGAGGTTACACCACTTCCAAAGTGTGAACCCACAGGACAAACTATTAACAAACCTGTGACTATCCGGCTTCAAACTTGTTATATTACTGACCCTGATAAAAAAGTTGAGGTATCACATACTGGGTATTTTAAGTAAACTATATTTTGGTTTGCAGTTATAAAAAAATGCTTCGGAAGGTTTTTGACTGGCCACAAGTTTAAAAACTTGTATACACATGGCATCAAGTCAATTTTTACCAAAAAAACTTTAAACATACACCCATAATCCCCCCCCCCTTTTGAAGAGTCACATAGCTATAAGAACTTTACTTCTTTAACAATTTTTGGGATTTCCCCACAAAACAATGCATTGCATCATGCTTTTTATTTACATGAGTTTTAAGCAGCAATAATTTAAATTCTGGCATTAGATTTAACAAGTTTGTATTTTGCGATTGCCATTTTGTGTAAAGTTTTGTTTATACAATTAGGCATACTACTGCCATGCATTGGAAAAGCTGAGCTGATACTGAGTCATTTTTGTAATTAGGCAATGATTACATTGCTGCGTAAATTTAGTATTTTAGAGTTTGTCATTTGTAAAAAATTTAAACAGGAAGAGGTTACACCTCTTCCAATGTGTGAACCCACAGGACAAACATTTAACAAACCTGTGACTGTCCGGCTTCAAACTTGTTGTATTACTGACCCTGATAAAAACGTTTAGGTTTCGCATACTGGTTGTTTTAAAGTAAACTATATTTTGGTTTGCAGTTATAAAAAAATGGCTTGGAAGATTTTTTGACTGGCCACAAGTTTATTGAAAATCTTGTGTACACATGACATAAAGTTAATTTTTACCAAAAAAATCTTTAAACATACACCCATAATTTATTATTGATATAAATTTTTTAGATTAAATCTGTTGAAAATGGAAAGACATGACAAATAATAATCAAAGTTGATCACAGTGAAGAGGATTACATCACTTTTGAAACACACCACTTCTCGTAGTATGTTATTTTAAAAAGCAAAATATTTAACATCATTGATTTCTTCTTTAGTTTTCAGGCATTTCTTGGCATCAAACACATTGTAAAACAAGACGTAATGCATAGAATCTACTTTACAACACCATGAGAGTCAAAATTCAGTTCAAAAAGTAAGGTTAAAAATTTCATTGTGTTCACTTTTCATATATCTTGTGTAAATCACAAGAAGATGCACATACTTCTTATTGTGGGTTATGTATAATTTAAATATTTTTCCGGGTGCAACTGCAACTCACATGTGCAAAGGGATATGTTTTGTTCGAATATACATAACTTTCCCCTATAGTTACATAACTGTTTATTTTATGGTATACAGAAGAAACTTTAAGTAAAAAAGAAATTAATCTACAAGTAATCAAATTGTAAATTTTGTTGTTTAATGTGAAAATTTTAGGACTTTAATTAAATCCCAAATTCTTCTGAAGATTTTAATGTTCTAGTTGTTTGTTTTTGTACTCAGGTCAAATTCTCCAATAAAGGTTTAGTATGGAAGGAATTGAAAACACTGCCGGATATAACATATACATATATCTCATTTCAAACCAATCACTTTACCTGGTAACAATATGCCATCAGTGGTAACTATAAGAGTATATATTGCTAAATATAAAATAGTGGTACCCCCAAAATACATAATAACCAGTGTATATGTTCATGCTAATGTATTACTTTAAACAAACTTCTCAAACAAAAAAAAGGAGAATACAAGTCACTGAAGCAGCCTTCAGTTAACGATGCCCCCCCCCCCAACCGGATTATCGCATAATCCGGTTAATCGCATCAAATAACCTTGGCAAATCGATGATAATAAATTTTAGATTAAATCTGGTAAAGATGGAAAGACATGGCAAATAATAAACAAAGTTGATCACAGTGATGAGGATTATGTCACTTTTGAAAGACACCACTTCTCATAGTATGTTAATTCAAAAGCAAAATATTTAACTTCATTGATTTCTTCTTTAGTTTTTAGGCATTTATTGGCATCAAACACATTTTAAAACAAGAAGTAATGCAGAGAATCTACTTTCCAACACACCATGAAAGTCAAAATTCAGTTCGAAAAATAAGGTAAAAATTACATTAATTTCACTATTCATATATCTTGTGCAAACATTGTAACAATAAGAAGATGCACATACTTCTTATTGTGGGTTATGTATAATTTATATATTTCTCAGGGAGCAACTGCAACTCACTTGTGCAAAGGGGTATTTTTTTCGAATATATATAACTTTCCCCTATAGTTACATAACTGTTTTGTTTATGATATACAAAAGAAACTTTAGGTAAAAAAGAAATTAATCTACAAGTAATCAAATTGTAAATTTTGTTGCTTAAAGTAAAAATTTTAGGACTTAAATTAAATCCTAAATACTTCTGAAGATTTTAATGTTCTAGTTGTTTGTTTTTGTACACAGGTCAAATTCTCCAATGAAGGTTCAGTATGGAAGGAATTGAAAACACTGCTGGATATAACAGATACACATATCTCATTTCAAACTTTTCACTTTACCTGGTAACAATATGCCATCAGTGGTAACTACAAGAGTATATATTGCTAAATATAAAACAGTGGTACCCCAAAATGCATAATAAACAGTCTATAATATAGATAATACAATATAGACTGTTTATTATGCATTTTGGGGTCATATAGACTCTATATGTTCATGTTAATGTATTACTTTGATTCAACTTCTCAAATAAAATAAGAATACAAGTCACCTGGGAAGCCTTCAGATAACGATGTTTGGAACTACTGATTATAGAAAAACAAAATACTTACTATAGAAAAACAAATGCTAACTTATGTCTAAATCTATATTTCATAAAACAAAGATTTATTTAGGTTTGGTACAGATGCAAATGTTATTGCAAAAAAGAAAGTTGTGAAATTTGGTGCAGGGAAACCAATAAATCATACTGGAAATTCTCTTCTGCTAGTTGCTTTTATCAAAGAGAATTTAAACATAATTGGAGACAGTAATATTTTCAGTAGATGCACTCTTGCTCATGAACCCCCCCCCCTTTGGTGCAGGGAAACCAATAAATCATACTGGAAATTCTCTTCTGCTAATTGCTTTTATCAAAGACAATTTAAACATAATTGGAGGCAGTAATATTTTCAGTAGATGCACTCTTGCTCATGGAGACCAGTTCCAAATGGGGTAAAAGATTGTTGTCGGTTAACAGGAAAAACAATATAAAAAAGTTACTTTTAATGTTTACTAGAAAAACAGACCATCAGCATACATTTATCATGCGACAGAATGCCATCACCATTTAAATCAAAAAAGGTCTATGGCTGTGATAAAGCTATGCTACAATACCTCATAACTTACAGTGATCACGCTCAAGTTGACTACCAGGTTTTTGGCTGTACACTGGACCAAAAAGCAACTGGAGATTTTTTTGTTCCTGGTATGCTATTAAATGTGTTAAATCTATGAAGGTAACAAGCTCCAATGTGTTTTTGTTTGCAGATTTGACACAAAAAGCAACTAGACAAGTTTTAGGTGAGTATAAATGTCATTTAATTAGGATCGCAATGTGTGAATAAACATCGTTATGCACACCTGTATACCATTGTGTACCCAGTTTGAAAACAGTCACGTATGACACAGAATATTGTATTGTTTGTCATGGTGGTGCAAGCTGTTTTTTTCAATTAATATCACAATCATGAACATCTAAAAAATATTATTGTGCATTGAAAATGTCCACAACTCAGCATGCACATCTAATGTTGCTCACAGTGGTCTTTGGCATGCTCAAATATCGTGTGTATTCCAACAAACAAGAAAAATTAAATAAATTGTTATAACATTACATATTTTACGACATTTAGTGTACAATTTGTGACTTTAACTGCTCAGAATCAACTGTCCAAAACTTGGTACAAATTTCACTAGCCATACCAGAAGAACACTGGGGGTGATTTCTCAGATATTATTTTACTTGAAGATGAGATAATGACAGAAGATATGATTTCAGAAAATGCACAAAATTCAGAAATGCACCCCCCCCCCACTAGAAAAACTGATGATCCCGTCAGCATACATTTATAATGCGACAGAATGCCATCACCATTTAAATCAAAAAAGGTCCATGGCTGTGATAAAGCTATGCTGCAATACCGCATAACTACAGTGATCATGCTTAAGTTGACTACCAGATTTTGGCTGGACACTGGACCAAAAAGCAATTGGAGATATTTTTGTTCCTGGTGTGCTATTAAATGTGTTAAATCCATGAAGGTAACAAGTTCCAATGTGTTTTTGTTTGCAGATTTGACACGAGAAGCAACTAGACAAGTTTTAGATCAGTATAAATGCCATTTAAATAAGATCAACAGGTATATAAACATTGTTGTGCACACCTGTATATCACTGTGGTGCCCAGTTTAAAAACAGTTGGATATGACACAGAATATTGTGTTGTTTGTCATTGTGGTGCACAAGCGGTTTCATGAACATTTTTAAAAATGCCCACAACTCAGCATGTACATCTAATGTGGCTCACAGTGGTCATTGGCATACTCCAATATCTCATGTATATTTCCACAAACAGGAAAAAACTAAATATAGTATCGTTATAATATTACACATTTTAGGACATTTAACATATAATTTTGGACTTTAACTGCTCAGAATCAACTGTCCAAAACTTGGTACAAACCTCACTAGCCATACCAGAAGAACACTGGAACAATTTCTCAGATATTTTCTTACTGGAAGATGAGATAAGGACAAAAGATTTGATTTCAGAAAATGCACAAAACTCAGAAATGCGACGGTTTGCATTTGAAGTCTGGGGTGAAGGAGGTAAAACAATAGAAATGATTTGTAAATTTAGCTGTAACCAGTGAAATAGCAACATTCAAAAGAGGAATCATCTCAATTAAAATGCAAAATGCATTTTCACATTGTTTTTTTAGAAGGAAATGATGCAGAGAAACTTCTCATACACATTGTCCACTATCAAAAAGCATTAATTGAGAGGTTAAGAAGATGGTCTCCGAATCGTTAACTACATTTGCATTAACCTGTACATTTTAATTAGTTTTTAGAGCATGATTATATGCTACAGCTTATTAATGTCGATACCTTGAAGTAATCATGCACACTGATATGAAATTTCTAAACAAAAGTAGTGCCTTTGTCTAAAACACTTTCAATTTGTCTATAAGTTGATTGATTTGTTATACATTCATGTAAATTAATAGCTGTATAAAAACAAGTTTTAGAAACTATTTTGTGAATATTGTTTTTGTTTTTATTATAATACTTTCAATTGATGTGTTTTCAATGTTTTTTCTGTTCTGAATTTATTGTTGTGTAGGCACAACCTATTTTATGTCGGAAGTCATTTAAAGATATGCTACAGTAGAAATGGAAAGCACTTATTTTGTCATATTTTTGGTTGTAGCCTTATGTTATCTTTGCCATATATTTTTATATTACATTTGTACCTTTCGTGATAAATTGTTTCTGAAATCTTATTATTTTCATAAGATAAACATACTCATACTGGGATCAGCCCTGAAGCGTCGATGCTGATTCGGTACGCACCTTTAATAGGCCTGGTGTACTATGATTTATTATTTTCTTAGTTTAAATTTATGTAGTGCTTCAATTAAATTTTTACTAAACACTGTGCTGTTAATCAAGGGAGGTGCTTTACCTAATGCTTTTAAGCGAATATTAGGAGGTTTTATTTATTCTGTAATGATGTATTTAAATGTATACATGTTTTGTATTAATAAAATAACTTACCTTTTACTAGTATCATTGGAGACACAGTAATAATTTGATTTTTGCATCTGAATAGCAGTTGGAACACAAAAATTTTCACAGCCTATACAACCTAATCCTATCCGTTAGTACTTCCAAAAAATGTTAAAAAACTTTTGTGGCCTTGTTTGACTGTTGGCAAACCTGCAAACTAAGAAGCTGTGATGTACTTAAAAATGACTACAGACTAAATCTGCACTGACAACCACACAGGACTCCATTCCGTCTGATGTGCATAAATTAAAGATATAGAGAAACAGCATCATGTTAAAAAATACAAAGAAATTAAACATTACCGACTTGCTGCTAAGAAAGTACGTGCAAGCAAATGGCGCTATAAAAGTCTTACCGTTAAAATCATTCCAAAATTCCGTTAGTCAGATGAAGATTCAGCTGGTCTAAAAGGAGCAACATAGTAACACAATTTCTCTACCCACTACCCCTGAAAAGTAAAGCTTGGAAATTGTCAGACTTTGATATTTTGTTTGTTACGTTAATACATTTAAAAACTATTTGCTATTTACGTTTTGTCTCAAAATAAAACTCTCTGCTTCTAATCAATACCTGTACAAAAACTTGTTTTGACAATAAGTAGTTACAGGAGAAAAAATCAGATTTGGCGCTAAATAATGGAGGGAATGCTTCTAGCCTTCAACAAAACCTGCTTTTAGTGGGTTTCGTGTTTAGCGCCAAAAACCCCCCCCCCCCCCCCCCCCCCCCCCCCCCCCCCCCCCCCCCCCCCCCCCCCCCCCCCCCCCCCCCCCCCCCCACAGACTATTTCCGCTAGTTGACGCTGCGGAGTTAGTTAATGCAAAACGTACAATAACACAGCACAAATTTACATTTTTACAAAAGTATAGCTAAATTTGAAACGAAAGTAATAAGTTTCAAATGTTAAAACACTTAAGTGCTGAAGAAAACATGATAATATCATAAAGTGGAGTAAAGATTGTATTTGCTGTATTATTTTAAATACAGACGAATCCGGTTAATCGCATACCGGTTAATCGCATAATCCGTTTAATTGCATCACAATTAAAAATCCCAAACCGTCGCCCATCGTTTGTTAAGAAAATCGTCCGGTTAATCGCATACCGGTTTATCGCATAAACCGGATATTCGCATCGATTTTCAACGAAATATGCGATTAACCGGATTGATGATCTCTATGTGAAAGTCGAACAGACCGAGTTTTTCGAATAAAAAACGACGATATGATAGTAAAATCCTCCGGAGGTAATGTACACGAAGAGACGTGGATGCATGGTTGCATTCTACACCAAATAACGCATCTAATTTCAACGTTCAAAATGACACGTCTCGACTATAGAATATTTTGGAAAAGTCATTAGGAGATTAAAACAACGTTCAGTGCACCGCTGTGCGATAACAAGGAGTCGTTGTCTCAAAGCCGTGCACATTGATCCTTTTTTTTTATTGGCTTATCTAATCGCCAATAGTGATATAACAGGCGTT
>QLIY01003841.1:0-10275 GCA_003260075.1 Phallusia mammillata | reverse complement strand
TTTCGGCCCGAACCTTTTTAGGCGGGTTCGGTGCATCACTAGTTTAAAGCGCCTAAAAGTAGACGGATCGGGTGATTGAGCATACAGTTAAACTAGTTTGACCCAAAGGCCAGGATGGCAAAATCGACTCAAATCATTCACTAAATCAGTAAATAACCACATTTATTTTAGGTACGATGTTGACGAAGGAGAACTTGATACTTACTTCAGACAAGCCCATCTTGTGCGGTGTTTATGTCAAAGCAAACTACGGAAAAGAAACCACCTGCAAACCACATTTGGAATTTCTGAGCGACTGCAGTCACAACATGAATACAACAATAAGTGTTGGTTGGCCTCCAGTTATAACTATGAAAATGAAAAATGTTGAAATATTGTGGGTGTACGCTTGGTTTAAATGCCCCACAAACAAAGTGGATCCAATCGTTTTGACAGCTACAAGTAAGGTTATATCTACTTTTCAAACAATTTTACAAATTACTGGACTTAATATACATTTAATATATAACACAGGGGACACAAATCTGTTACAAATATTGGATTTAATCCGTTACAAATATTGGGTAAGGCCAGATACGCAAATTCCCTGGAGATGGGGAGAGGTCATGTAGACCCCCCAACAAACTGGTTGGTGGGGTTGGCTGTTGTGTATTTGTTCTGCAAATAGTTTTTAAGCGTTTTTTTTAATGCAAAACGTCGCCCCGTTACTTTCGACTGAACCAGTCTCCTGTTCTGAGCAAAGCTTTATTTCGTTACAGGTTACAAACCGAGACAACAGTTTGCAAGCAAATTTTAAATTTAACTGATGTGTTTTCTTGGGGTTAGTTTGAAAACACTTTGAAAACCACTGGTAAAACTAATCGATTGTAACGAAAGTACAGTTAAGACACAAATGTGACTAAATTTGGCCTGACGTTTAAATGACGATTCATAATTGCTCGTTTTGCCCTTGTTATTTGGTAAGCTACCCATTCTAAACTTGTACGTGCGTATTGTGACGACAAAACCTATTTAACAATCGTTGTAAACAGAACATAAATCTACAAATCAAAAAAGCAAAAAAAAACTGTCAACAAGAGTTCATACCTATAGCAGACGTCATATCAAGTATTTAATACTGACAAGCTTAATGTGGCGGTAGGATGGGTGCCTATACCTTTCCCCAACGAAGAAATCAAAACAGAATTTCAAAAAAGATTCGGAGAAGTGAAGAATATCCAGCACCGAAAAGATAAGAATGGTTTACTAACTGGAATGAGAATTGTTACGCTAGACAAAGCTGATGTGGAAAAAAATCCAATACCTAGTTACGTGACATTACATGGTTATGAGTTTTATTGTACATATAACGGCCAGCAAATAACCTGCAAATATTGCTCAGAAGTTGGACATAAACAGCAAGACTGCCCAAAAAGAATACAAGACTACCCAAAACTCTCAGAAACAAGCAAAAAGGTAAACCAAGAAGGCAAGGATTGCACCGCTTCTGATAAGAAACGAAACAACTTGGACGGCGCGGGAGAAGATAAGGGCACCATTGACTCGAACGGGACAACAATAGATTTGGAAACCGTCCACACCCCAAGCGAAACAGCAGAAAAGGAGATAAGAAAACCCGAAACTAACTTGCCTGATGAACAGCTAATTAACGGATCGCTTTTGGAAACTAAAAATAGGTCATCAAGGAAACGGCACCAACGAAGCCCAACCGAAGGAAACCTACATCAAGCGAAATCGATAAGTCTAAGTGAACTAAAAATACCAATTTCCTGCCCGAAATGTAAAGAAGAGAGCTACGTAACAGAAAAAAATTCAACATTCTTCTGCTGGAAATGTTCATCGGAGTTCAACATTGCTGCATCGTGCTGCAACGAAATTGATAGATTTTTGGTCCCGGATAAGGAGGTGAAAACTAACTGTGTCACATGCCACCAACCCATGAGAAGGATGCCGTGCTGCCACAAGTTTCAGCCGGAGTACCAAACAGATGAAAGAACTTTCGAATGCGTGGAATGCAGAAGGTATTCAATGTTTTGCATTTGTAAAACTGTTAACGCTATACCAAAACGGACAATGACTACTAACTGTGTGAATAATGCATGCAAATATACGCTTGTCCACTGTAGCTGTGGGAAAATAACATCTCAGTTAATGGGACCTAACAACCCGTACTTGTGCGAATGTGGCTTTGAATATGAATATGATATAGACATTGGTGTAGAACGTATTCCACGAGGGGCGAATCCACACAATTATGAAAAAAGCACAAAACAATCCAGACACAAATCAGTCGAATTTTGTTTGCAAGAATTCGTAGCAGGTGAAAGAGAAATGGTCACCAATGAAATTTATGTTTCTTCCTCTACAGATCAAACGGAAAAGAATGTATATGTTGAGTGCGTCACGTAACAATTGATAGGTACTAAATTACTAATCAGTATAAGTATTAATTTTCATTACTAAATCCAACGTGGTCCAACAAAATATGTTTTAGGAGATATTGTTTACAATTGTTGCCATCTATTCTTCCTGGACCTTTGTTGTTATGCATATGACTGTTTTATTTCAGCAGTGGCCGTTAAGGAAGAGTGTTATATTGTTCACACACAAGGAAGCTTCTTATGATATAGACACCCCCGCTTGTATGTTTAACAGGAGGATATTAAGTTATTTGTTTCACTGAACTCGCCACAACAAGTGTTTGGTTTTGTAGTCAGCAGTTTTGTGATGTTCAAGTTGTCAGCAGTAATTCGTTTTGGTAAGAAATACTTATTTGGTATGATAGATCTTTTACGACTGTATGTGTTCTACGTCTTGTTTTTGATACAGGACTTGCTCGAGGTATATTGGCTTTGGCTCCATGCCAAATTAACGTTAATACTTGTTACGGGGTCACATTTCACGAACAATGGCCTAAATCGAACTGTAGTTGGTTTTTTAGTGAAAATGTATTGTCCAGCACTGCCATGCTGTCGATACAGTTTGTTTATGGGAGACAATATGCAAACGATAAGGCGTGGACAACATTACCGGACGGTAAGTAAAAAATAATCCAAAATTGTAAAAAGCGTTACATGATACGATTTGGAACAGGCAAAACTGTATATCTGCCTAATCGATTAGTCTTCGTATCTGAGAGCCCTCAGTGCTGGTTGTACGTAAAACATCATTATGGCAACGAAACAGCTTGTCGGACTGGAATCAAACTGCCAACCACCTGCACTAATCAACCCAGATCTGTTGAGAGCAATAACTGGCCGCCACGTATAAAAACAAGAACTTACCAAGTCACTGTCTTGTTTGCTATTTTAAAGTGTCCCGATGCAGACAAAATATATCCAACTATGACAACAGGTTCGTTTTTTTAACTTTTTGAAACCGTTTATTTTTTACGTCGCGGGGTGCTTGTCATGTTCCGTTTTCACGGGTACGCGAAACATTGGGATGACTATCGGAAGTTCTTTAACAGCTAACGCTCGTGTACTCTGATCGGCAGCAATCCTTTCCTTTTACATTTATTCACGTCAAACCACACGTAATCAAAACAACAATCCAGCACTACTTCGCAGTTATCTCTATATTCTATCTTATTCTCCGTATCTTAAATCGTTAGATGGGGGCGCTTATATATCTTATATTACAAAGATCGGGAAAAAGGGCTTTAACTCGATATGACGATTTCCTTTAGCTAAAGCAATGAACCCTGCAACGGGCAACGGCGACGCGATAAGACTGGCACACTATAACAATGACAACACAATAGCGCCTGCAACGATGGACTCTAGAGTTACAGAAATTGCCCGTGACGTGTTGTAACTGGATCGCAGGATATTGTCATGGGGCGGTCTAGAATATTTGTGACAGTGCTTCTGTCAAGAAAAATAATTTGGTAAAAAAGTTCCAGTCGGGTTTTAATCTTTAAACCATACAGTGTTTCTCAAAGTTCTTTTGGCGCCTGTTTTCAACAAAGGCTTGTATGTATTGATTAATTAACTTGCCGCGTTTATCAAAATTAATCACAAATTTTAAAATATTTGTGTCGCGTCAAAAAAGTTTGGGAATCACTGCTTACATGGAATATCTATGCATGAAACTGCTTGGACATTCTGAAGATATGGTTTCTGTTGCTTTTTTTCGGTCCACGGAAATAAACATGTTAAAGATGTGGTCCAGAAACAACCCTGTTTTGCGTTTTCTCCAGCTGCTGCAACAACAATTACAACCGGGTCCAAGTATAACGCTACCACAACGAAATTGGAAACAAACTCCATAGGAAGTTCAAATACTAACATTTCAACAATCGCTGCTATTATACTTGGTACTCTGTTGCTGTTGGCATTAATTGTCATTTTTGTTCTGGTCATCAAAATCAGGTTGGTGAATTTGGTAAATGCTAAAAAGCTATCTATTTATGTATAAACCGATTGTTTAATACAATAAACTGTAACAAGGAACATGGATGGTAACAATACAGTGATCGACAAGGATGCGAGTCAAATTGGAACTGAAATTAATGAAGAAATACGCAAGCAGCAAAGAGTTATCGAAACCAATCGGGAAGTGGTCGACAACGAGATTTATGTTTCTGCTAGTGCATACTAAAGGCATTAAAAATAATCAAACACACATATACATTCTTAATTAGTTAAAAGGTTGTCACGATACCGATTGAATGGTTGTCGCATCCCTTATCAAAATCTGTTGCACGTATATACTAACCGTATGCGCAAATCTTAAAGGGTATTATCTGTGGAAAAGTTCGCCTGCTGAGGTCACTTTTAATTGTCCTTCCTAAACTTCCGTTAATTGCTGTGATTTATTATTCACGGCACCTGATGTAACCTCTACTTTGGCACGACCGAGTTTATTGTTTGACTTCACTCTGTTATCGTACAATAATTTATGAGTAGGAGTAAAAAAACGTATTTTTTCTGCTTTTCGACATCTACATGCAAAATTTTTGAAAGACAGTCGTTTCTTGAATATGTATAGTAGCCCATCATTCAAATAGTTTAACAAGTTTATCAACAAAAATTACTTAAGCCGTTTTTAAACAAAAGTATATTTAAATATTTCTGCAATTTAAAAAATGTTGTTTTAGAAATGTGGAACAAAAATCGTATTTATCGTGAGATGAATTGATGTAAATTGATGCATATTAAGATATTTTTTTAAAACGGAAAACAACAGCTGTAAGGCAGGTTGACATCGTTCGAATTACTTTTCTGTAGAGCGTAAAAAAGTTTTCGTGAAAATATCAAATCCTGTGGTGACAATGCAAAATCCGAAAAAAATGAGGAATTTTTGTAAGATAATTAAATTTGTAATAATTCAGGTAATTTTATTTTAGGGCCAATGAAGTCTTTAGAATTAGCCTCATGTGAATTTGAGCCTTTAAACTGAAATGTTTACAGTATATAGATAAAGCATTTTCATTCTATTCAAAAGAAGTTCAAAAGGCCAACAATAGCTTACATGGTAATCATATGCTATATGAAGACATATTAAGTAAAGTCTGTCAAAGGGCACTCACGTCGATTACGTCCAGGCCAACACAACATATAATTTGCTCCGGACAAACCCAAAAGAAGATGATCAATTTTTGGAGGGTTTTCGTTCTAGGTAAGTGGCGTTTTTTGTTTTCCAAAACGACTGTTATGGTTATATCTGTTGACTATCAGTTTCAGTGATAAGATTGGGCAACGCAGCCGTAACTGGATGTCCAAAACCTCTAAACGGAACTCTGGGGTCATTCTACTACGAAGTGGGTCAATTACAAAATCAAAATGAGTTCCAGCACTGCGGATGGTCGTTTGGACCTAAACACCTAACGAGCGATGTCACACTTTGCATTCAATTGCTTTATGTCGATACACAATCATGGGATCTTAAAGGCAGCTTGCCGGACGGTAATACGTTGGTATGCTACAATCACTTAATAAAGCTGAATATTTTTTTTTTCTAAATCTTTTTTCTTGTTTTCTTTGGGAATACGTTTTTCAATTTTGGTTGGTAATCCCTATGCCTACAAAAATGCTTGAAATATTTTGAATTCTTTTATTTTTTGCCGTCGTTGCCAAGTTACAAAACCTTTAATAAGGCAGGTTGTCAACATGTTATTTATTATGTTACTTATAAACTTCAACAGGAGGGTTTGACGTGAGTCAACTTCCTTGGTGTAGCTGTTACGTCAAGAAAAGTTCACAAACATTTGAAAATACGTGTCCGTCGGGGTGGATGTTGAATAACACGAGATGTCGAAATCAGCCCGAAACATCAGAGAGTATTAAGTGGCCACCAGAGATGAATACAAGTTTGCGGTTGACAACCATGTTAATAAGTTATGTATTTCTGGATTGCACAGACAACAGGCAAATATCAAGCAATACAACGCCGCAAAACACAGGTAAGATATTGCTTAATGCAACTCATGAACTAAATTAAACGCTGAACAAAAATATTAATGATGTTCCTTTACAAGTTTACAACAACTGAAAAAATTATTTGATAAAGGATTTGCCTAACTGGTTGTTTGTGCAATACGGGTATATATAAATATTTTGCATTGGGTAGAAGGTTTTAAAATTAAACAAACTCTTTTTCATAGCAAAATTATGTAACATATTTCTACTCTTTTCTAGGAATTATGATTGCAGCAATATCTCTTGGTGTCTTGCTACTGGCTGCTCTCTTGGTGATTGTTGTTCTAATACATAAGAATAGGTAAATCCAAAACGCGTCTTGATACATTTCTTATAGTTAAACGAACGAACGTTTGGTATATTTCTGCAAGTTTAAGCCTTACTTGTATATTAATTTCAAACGGTTCTTCTTTAGTCGCTGATGAAAACAATTTAACTATGTCTATTGACTACTCATTCATTGAATTAAAGAACTGACAAAAATAACCAGCTACGGCCTTCCCCAATTTACGGAGTTGGAATAATCGAACCGGTTTACACGTTAGCAGGATTGGACCAAGAAAGTAGAGAAAACACATAACGTGATAATAAACATCAACATCCAAGCACAGTCAAGAATGTTTTCTCAAGTAATTTAACAAGTGATCTGATTTGTCTTTGGAATGATTCTGTTCAGTCATTGTCCTTGTTACAATTAACCATCCAGCGTTTGGTTGGTATTTGATGTTAATTTGGTGTGACCAGTTTTAATATAATTCTGCAAATGCGCTTGAAACCTTTGTATGATTTTTGTGTCTGCGGGAAAAGTACCGATATGCTTGTGACTTACACCTTATTAGAATTCTTTTATATTTGACATACCTTTTCGTTTTCGAAACAAATGTTTTTATTCAACATTCTAAGTTCAAAGGCTGCTGTCACGATATCGATTAAATTGTTTTCGCATCCCTAGACAAAATCAGTTACACGTATATAATATCTGTACGCGCAAGTTTAAAAGGGTATAATCTATAGAACAGTTCGTTTAGCATATCATGCAAAATCTCATGCATCGTTTTGCGTTGCTATTATAAGGTCTCATTAAACCTAGAATACCTCCCCCCCCTTAATTGGCGAAGAAAAAAAATGTTGTTGTTTTTTGTTATATACGTTTACTTGCCACTTTAAAAAAAAAAAAACTGTTTTTTTTTTAATATGTATGATAACCCATAATTATCAAGTAGTTTTATATTTACATATAAATTACAAAAATGCTGAAAAACCAGTTTTTCAAAACACTATTTCAAAAAAAAGTTTGATACCCTTTTTTATTTAAGATTGTTTTTGTCTTTAAGAATATTTTGCAGCTCCGAAAGTTGGTTTTACTCTTTATTTACGTGTTTATTTTCAGGCAATTTTAGTTGTGTTTCTGTGTTCTATCTATTTTGTATTCGCATTTACATGGGTCCGTGTATCAGCTGGCAACCGGATGGTTTACACGGACCCTTAACTGTCACTAGTAGCTCTTTAACGTTATTGTTTCACAAAGTACTTACTTACCCCTATAAGTATCTACTTACCCCGGTATTATTTGACAGCGCTGCTTATTGTTTGAGGTATTAACAAAAGCCTTTTCATTAATAAATGGTGAATGACTTCCGGCTTAGCAACGTTTATCGTTAGCGATGTTTGTCTCCAGCGCTCATTGTGTTTCTCTAGTGATTTGTGATTATATAATCAACTATACACACCATCTATAAAATGAAAGGGATTTTAACATGAGCGTGGTTAAAAAAATAAACCCATTATGAAAAAAATACTCTTAAATAAAATAGTGTCTACTTTGTAATTGAAACAATGATGAGTCATCGTAAATGTGTGATCACAGTTTCGATGTTTGACAACATAAATAACTTTAAGCCAGGATCTTAAATTAATTGAGTCTCTGATGCGAAACATACACAAACAACAATATAAATCATAATGAGCAATATGCGTCATTTATTGTTCTCAAGACTATACGCGTAAAGCCAAAAAGAATAGAAACCGCAACCAGGAACAAAATAAGGCAACTGCATGATTCAATACTCTGTATTGCAGAAACAGTGTTGCAGCAAATAGCCTACAGTGCGCAATACTATTACCAATATAGTAGAAAATAATTTCCAAGAATTTAAATCTTGGTTATTACAGTAAGAAACTAATTAAGCAGCTAGTAATCCCACATCAGAACTCAACTGTCAGGCAATTTGTTGGAGGTCTGCATATGACTGTTCCTTTAACCAGTCATTTACCATGCCTCACTTTCTGGGCTTTACCATATCAGGCAAGTACGATTAAGATAGGTGTATGATAAACGCTAATGTTTTGTTAAGAGTAAAATCGAAATTGATAACATTCGTGTTTAATTGCAGACACCTGTCGTAAAGGTGATGTTCTTGAGTACATCTAGGCCAGTGGTTCCCAAACTTTTTCATATTTTTTTCAAAACGGTCCCTTTGCCATTATTTCGAGGGCTCGCGGTCCTTAAGCCTAAATGTGTATTTCATAAAAACGAAAGTTGATTGCAGGATTTTAGCTAGTTATGCAAAATTGCGCATAACAATCATCCAAAGACAGCATGTGACATCACAAACAGGACAAAAACATTACGATTGTGCGCGAACAATTGCATTTTTGATAGTTGTCATTCAATAAAGGCCATTGTTTAGCAATGGAGACAGTCGATTCTCAATTCTACTTTGATTTAAACTTATTTAGTGCCACAAACTGACGCCAAAAAAGATTATAGAATTACTTCAACCGCTTCGCGGACCCCCAAAAATGGCCCCACGGACCCCTAAAGGACCGCGGACCCCAGTTTGGGAACCGCTGATCTAGGCAAAGAGCGCATATATTAAACAAAAACGGTTTTCATTTTGGGATTTAGAACTAAATTTAATTCTTACAGAATGCATCATTGTCAGTTGAACTTAAACATAGTACAAAACATAGTACGCTAAAACATAGTAACACATACATTTTGATTTCAGTTCTGTTGTGGTGTTGTGCTGCTGCGGTCGACATAAACGTTACCCAGCAGTTTGGTGAACATCTGAAAACATGCTCTGACCCGAAGGTGACAAAGTATAAATTCGATTGGGGGCAACACGAAAAGAGCGTTTTAAGTCTCAGGTTTCACTACTTTAAAAACTGCTCAAAAAACTACAACATCACCATTCGTTTTAACGGTAATAACATCGAACCATTTTCCGCATGTTAATTTGTAAAAACCTGTGGCAATTTTGTAAAGTTGTTTGTTCGAGAAATCATAATCTGAATTTTCACACAGTCATAGACCCAAAACTTTTAGAACAAGTGCTAAAACTATCTTATAGTAGATCTCCGACGATTTTGTCTCACTGAAAAAAAAATGCATTATTAGAACTAAACTGAAACAAATCCAGACATTGAACTGATAACAAAACATAACTATGATGAATATAATATATGCTAGACCGACGTTGCCCCGGTGTGTAGCAGCTGCAACGCCACTAAAAAGTTATATTAAGATTTGATAACACATATATACAAACTGAATTAAGTGTGCTGAGAATTTTTTTGCGAGATATATATATTACTTACTTATAGCACAGAAATCGTATGTATTAACCACCTGGTGATTCAGCACGACTTCTGTTTGTTTATATAAATAGAAATCTTTTCTCCGCTCCGCTATTGGAAATTTTATTGTTTTAGGTAAAGATTATAGCGGGCCCAATCATTTGTCGTTTCGAAGCAGCAAACCGATTTGCTTCTTTTACGGCCCAAGTCTAAACGAGTCAACCAACCCTACTACACGGTGAGCGCCTAATTTTGCTGACTCAGCAAAAAA
>QLIY01003836.1:0-10291 GCA_003260075.1 Phallusia mammillata | reverse complement strand
CAACTATAAATGCAGTTGCACGTTCTCTACTGGACATTTTAATGTGTCAGCAACCGTTTTGTTAGATCTGCTGAGTGACCTACAAGAATGCTCGGATAATGAGAAGGATTCCCTTGCGAAGTTTCTTCCTGTGAAGTTTNTTCCCTTGCGAAGTTTCTTCCTGTGAAGTTTTATTTTAGCTACACCCCCATCACATCCAGTACAGCTCACGCCTTGGTTCAAATCCTCCCGAAATTAAATCGACCTGTTGAGGAGCTGAATCTTAACAACTGCAACCTGAACTTAGAATCACTGGAGATGATTTGTAAAGGAATCTCGAATCTTAAACATAAGGTATGTTTTGGATGTTTACTCATTGTTTTGCAAAAACTTAAACAGGTAAATTAATTAACACAATTACGTCACTAGTCACGTGACATTTTAGCCATAGAAATCATTTTTGTAAATTAAATTTTTGCAACAAATAATCATTAAATCTTGCGCAGATAAAGTATCTTGATCTGAGTCTAAACGAGTTCGGTGATGACGGAGTCGGATTTATTCGTGATTGTTTAAACAATGTGCGGGAGTTGTGGCTGAAGGGTTGCGGGATTTCTGCGACTGGTTTAAAAGTTTTATGTCGAGAAATCAAACACGTCAAAACCCCAGTAAGATTTTTTAATGATAATAAAAACCCGAAAGTAAAGTAAAATAAAGTAATGCCACGATTACGTCACTGATCACGTGACATTTCAACCGTAGAAATCATTTTTGTAAATTAAATTTTTGCAACAAAAAATCATCAAATCTTGCGCAGATGAAATTTCTTATTCTGAGTAACAACGAGTTCGGAGATGATGGAGTCGGATTTATTTGTAATTGTTTAAACAATGTGCGGAAGTTGTTTCTGACGGGTTGCGGGCCCCCCCCCCCTGTAAATTAAATTTTTGCAACAAAAAATCATCAAATCTTGCGCAGATGGAAATTCTTCATCTGAGTAGAAACGAGTTCGGAGATGACGGAGTCGAATTTATTCCTGATTGTTTAAACAATGTGCGGAAGTTGTTTCTGACGGGTTGCGGGATTTCTGATGATGGGAANCCTCTCCTTTAAAGTCATGGCCAACTGTCCTAACTCCATTATCCTACCATTTACCTTCAATCAACACAACCGCCATTTTACCATTTTCATTATAACATCAACTTCACAATTTGTTCTCATGCTGAATAAGACATTATTACGTCATAATGTTCTAAAACTTCCTTCAATGTGTAAGTGGATAGTATCAGCCAATCAGAACTAATATCGTCCAAAGTTTCAATTTGCGCGCCGTTAAAAAGAAAAAATGTGAGCGTTATAGCGTGGCTGGAATATGTCACGATGTGCAGTGGGAGGCGTCTGTCACAGTGCGCGATGGGAGGCACAATCATTGGCTTCAAATTACTGAATGCGTCGCCGATTTTACATTCAGTTTATCTGAAACAAAACTTAACGTCCATAATTTTTTACTTAGTACAAGTCTGTACAAATTACGTGCATACATTTACTTACACCCTCAAACGTGTTTTTTCCCACGTAGTATAGCCAGCAATACGGAATGATGGAAAAATACATATCACTTTGAAAACTCCCTTCTCGGGACCATGGTATTTCTCACCCTCAAGGATGGATTTCAAACCAAGCGACACTAAAATGATGGAAAAATCCATCCTTTGTGGAATTTCCATCCTTGGGGTATCGAAATACCACCCCCAAAAACGACCCCTGATTTACAGTGTACGATGGTACGTTCCTTCACTACAGCGTACCACCGTACCAAAAGCGTTCTGTACCACATTACTGGTACGCATTACGGTCATTTTTGCATCGTTAATATTTGCAGATAACATTGAAATTGCATAAAAGTTGGATTTAAATTACTTAAGACACTATTTTATCACAATGTCACTGTACCAAAGAGGGCTCAAAATATGTTAATTGCGTCAGTTCTTAATACTTTGTGCTTACGGGCTAAACGATTTGCAAAAGGAGGGTTACACGCATGCAGGCCTATTATTGGAATTTTAAATTAGTTAAATAAAGTTAGTCAATGATTTGACTTTAAAAAACGTGATGTTGAAAAAAAACACCACGTCGCTGCACGAGCGCATCGTAGAAAATACGTCAACTTTTTATTTCGAATGAGCAGGTTTTGTAGTTGGGCAGATTGTTTATAAACTTATTCTTACTTTTGTTTATAACCTTTAGTCTAGTCAATACTAAACCTAGTGCATGTCATGAAACTTATCCAACCTAATCCCGATTGGTTTATTTAAAGATACGGTACGATTACGGTGGTATGGTACGTTTCGATTTTTGACATTTGGTACGGTACGCTCTTCGTAACAAGGCACGTGGTACAGTCAATTCAATACGTACCGCACCGTACTGCCATCCTTGCTTTTGATTGGCTCAAAGGCCCGTACTTGAAATACATTAAATGTTGGAAATATGTCTACGACGCACCACCGTTTAAATAGCTAATTTATTCTCGCAATCGCCTATTAGATTTTTTTCCAAACTAAAACAATTGTTTGTTATTTTAGGCAAGTCTGAAAAGCTTCGCACTCAGCTCACCGAATTCATGAAACATGAAATGGATCAGCATCAACTGATAGGTAAGGACACATTAAATTTTACATTTAGTTGCACATGTGTTACTTTTTTGACTCCATTTGTGACGTTACAAGACGTAAGCATGATCGTAGAAGCCCCAATTTGCGATTCGGTCCGCAATACATGTTTATTCTGTATTGTAATGCTGCATAAAAACGTATTTTACATGAGCGACATTTTTGTTACTTAAACCTATCTAAAAACGAAAGGTAAATTAGTTTTGAAAATTAGTGTTAGAAAGAATTGATGCAAAGTGTAAAACTGTAAACATTACTGTGATAACTGGCACTTGTGATATCACAAAGTGCAACAAAGCTTGTATTACGTCACAAATACAACATTGTTTTTATGGAACATTTGCTCAACCAAAAAATTTTTTGATCAACATTAGTTCACGAGTTGCAGAGGTAGGGCGCGTTTTATTTTCTATTGCAATTTTCTTTAAATTTTCCCCCTTAATAGTTTTTATTGCATGAAACCTTGGGTGAAAAACTGTGGCCAATAACCAGGTAAGCTAACGTTTGCTTTGAATTATTTTTTTTAGCAGCAAAAGGCACGCATTGTTTCATTTTTTCAAAAAAATGTTAAATAAATATGATATGAAATAAAGTCCAGTTGTGTATTTGAATTGTAATTCTAGGCAGTAAAAGAACTCTTTAAATGTTGTATCTGCAACTATAATTGTAAAATGCAGTTACACGTTCTCTACTGGACATTTTAATGTGTCATCAACATTTTTGTTAGATCTGCTGAGTGACCTACAAGAATGCTCAGATGATGAGAAGAATTCCCTTGCGAAGTTTCTTCCTGTGAAGTTCAATTTCAGCCTCACCCCCATCACATCCAGTACAGCTCACGCCTTGGGTCAAATCCTCCCGAAATTGAATCGACCTGTTGAGAGGCTGGATCTTCACATCTGCAACCTGAACTTAGAATCACTGGAGATGATTTGTAAAGGAATCTCGAAACTCAAACATAAGGTTTGTCTTGAATATTTACTCATTGTTTTGCAAAAAAAAACAAACTTAAACAGGTAAATTAATTAACACAATTACGTCACTGGTCACGTGACATTTCAACCACAGAAATCATTTTTTGTTATTTAACCCCCCCCCCTAACACAATTACGTCACTAGTCACGTGACATTTCAACCACAGAAATCATTTTTTGTTATTTAAGGGTTGCAACAAGTAATCATCAAATCTTGTGCAGATGAAATATCTTGATCTGAGTTTTAACGAGTTCGGAGATGACGGAGTCGGAATTATTCGTGATTGTTTAAACAACGTGCGGAAGTTGAGGCTGGAGGATTGCGGGATTTCTGATGATGGGAAACAGATTTTACGTGGAGAACTCCAAAGACTCGGACTTCCCGTAAGATTGTCTGTTCTGCTATTTAACTTAACTTTTTTTAATCCTGTAAAAAATATTAGTGACGTAAACATATAATAATGTCACAACTTTCTCTGCATTTCGGAATTTTATTTAATATTGTTGAGAAATATTTTTACTTAATGTTTTTTGTTGTTTCCAGCTGTCAACTATCTGGAGATTGTGGGATGAAAATGGATTGTTTTCCTGTAATTCAGCGGCTCCGAAACTGGGATCCGCGGTCCTTTAGGGGTCCGTGAGGCAATTTGGGGGGACTGCGAAGCGGTTGAAGTAATTCTATAAACTTATTTGGGGTCAGTTTGTGCCACTAAATAAGTTTAAATGAAAGTAGAATTGAGAATCGACTGTCTTCATTGCTAAACAATGGCCTTTGTTGAATGACAACTATCAAAAATGCAATTGTTCGCGCACAATTGTAATGCTTTTGTCCTGTTTGTGATGTCACACGCTGTCTTTGGATGATTGTTATGCGCAACTTTGCATAACTAGCTAAAATCCTGCAATCAACTTTCGTTTTTATGAAATACACATTTAGGCTTAAGGACCGCTAGCAAAAATATGAAAAAGTTTGGGAACCACTGCTCTTATTATTCTGACTGCGATGCAAGATAAACTGAAATCAGTGTTCTTATTGTGACATCTGAGATGTTTGTTGTAATAAACAGGAATTGTTTAAAAAAGCATTAAATTATGTTTAAGGAAACAAATTTCATAAATCAAATTGTTTACGAGCACAATAATAAAATTTTACTGAAAAATGAAAAAAGCCCCCCCCCCATATGAAAAAGTTTGGGAACCACTGCTCTTATTATTCTGACTGCGATGAAAGATGAACTGAAATCAGTGTTCTTATTGCGACATCTGAGATGTTTGTTGTAATAAACAGGAATTGTTAAAAAAAGCGTTAAATTATGTTTAAGGAAACAAATTTCATAAATCAAATTGTTTACGAGAACAATAATAAAATTTTACCGAAAAATGCAAAAATGTGCGAAATTTTCTGTTCACATTGTTACCATAGTAATCCAATTCACTCATGTACATGTTAATTACCAATAATTGAAATATTCTTGTTTTTTATATATTAATTCACCAGCTGACTGTTAGACTTGTACATGCATTAAGAGATCCCCCCCCCCTACCAATAATTGAAATATTCTTGTTTTTTATATATTAATTCACCAGCTAACTGTTCGACTTGCACATGCATTAAGAGAGGTACAATATTTAGTTGCCGCTTTTTGTTGATCATCGATTTTATATAAGTTTTTCCGTTCGAAAAATTCTTCTTAATTGCGATAATCTCCACAAGCAAATTCACAAATGCGGCTACCTTAAGTAAACAGTTACAGCTAAGAATAATTTTATTTTGAAACCATATTTAAACAAGGACATTGTTCACCAAACTGTGTTTGTCCGTTATTTCTCGATTTTTCATTTTGTCGTCTTCGTGACAAACGGTGTCGCGACGTAAATAACAACGAGACACGCAACACGCGAAGACGTACTAATCCAGCTGATTTTTAATCAAGTAAGAAAAGAAGCTTAGCTTAACGAGGTTGAAGATGCGTTTTTGTGGCTTTGCAATGATTCTTTAAACTGTTGGGACTTGACCCTTCAAAGCGATGTTGCACATGGATCAAGAGTTAGCTGTGGACGTTTCAAATCTTATCACAAATTTCTTGAGGTGGTATTTGCACAAATGAAAATTGACATTTTTAGATCGACTACCATCTACCAAACATGTCAACAAGAACTTATTTCTGTTGCTGAAAATGGAAATCAGTTTGTCACACAAAGTCCGAAGCAGGCTGGAGTACCTGTTCTTTACAACATCTCCACACAACAACAATGTTTTGCATATTAAGTTATATTTTGAAACAGTAACAAAATATATCTGTTGATATTTTAATCTCACTTCTTGAAAATCGTATTTAAAGAATTATGCTGCAAGTACAAATGGTTGTTTCGTCCCCCCCCCCCCTTCAAAGCGATGTTGCACATGGATCAAGAGTTAGCTGTGGACGTTTTAAATCTTATCACAAATTTCTTGAGGTGGTATTTGCACAAATAAAAATTAACATTTTTAGCTCGACTACCATCTACCAAACATGTCAACATCCCCCCCCCCCTGTTGCTGAAAATGGAAATCAGTTTGTCACACAAAGTCCGAAGCAGGGTGGAGTATCTGTTCATATCAGGACCTTTACAACATCTTCACACAACAATAATGTTTTGCATATTAAGTTATATTTTGAAATAGTAACAAAATATTATCTGTTGATATTTTAATCTCACTTCTTGAATATCGTTTTTAAAGAATTATGCTGCAAGTACAAATGGTTGTTTCGCATGCGTACTTCAATCTTGCTCCAAAAAGTAATGGTCTGCGATGTTATGTTTACTGGGCCGGTGGTCCATGGCCCGAAACTAGTTGAGAACCACTGGGCTAGATAAAGGTGTACGCAGGATTGTACAGGCCCACCAAGCTAAATATAGATGCACCGAGTGATATAAAGTTGCACCAGGCGATCCTGAATATTTTAGATGCACCACTAGCACTGTATACTTTTTTTCCTAATGATAAGTACTAGAGCTGTTTTACAGTTGGTTAGTGAAAAACTGTGGAGCTACACTAAAGGAACCTTTAAAATACAAATGTTGTTCAAAATCATCAATAAGACCAATACAAGTCACCTTCCTTAAGATTTGTAACTAACCAATGTTTAATCTACCCCCCCCCCCCTATGAAAAAGAGAAAACAACTTTGGTTTGTTGAAGTCGGTGGTTTTCATGGTTTTGTTAATCCTTATCTTAGGAATAATTGATGAAACCTTAATCTTAGGAATAATTGACAAAACAACAGTGCTCCTGTAATTTTGGTGATCTTATCACTTTTGTTGAGTACATATACTATAAATGCGATAATCACCACGAGTAAACTAATAAATTTCGGCTATATCAAGTAAACTATTATGGCTGAGAACAATTTCTTATTTTTTTTCATCCCCCCCCCCATAATTGACGAAACAACAGTGCTCCTGTAATTTTGGTGATCTTATCACCTTTGTTGAGTATAAATGCGATAATCACCACGAGTAAACTATTATGGCTGAGAACAATTTCTTGTTTTTTTTTCATAAAAAAACTTATAAGCTGCGATATTGTTTAATTAACTGTGTTTGCCCGTTAATCTCGATTTCTATTTTGTCGTCTTCGTGACAATGATGTCGCGACGCAAGTAACAACGAGACACGCGAAACGACGTACTAAACCGGCAAACATGTTTAAAATTCGGAAATACGGTACGATGAAAATGCTGAAACTAAGCTACAAAAGACGGGAGAGATGGGACCACGGAAAAGCGCATATTCTACATGACGAAAGACGGCCTGGGTGAAAGTTCATAGGCAATGCTTAAAGTGTTATAGGGGACTACGTAAAAGCATTTGTTCGACACGAATAAAAGACGGTACCCAGTCCCGTTCTTTAGTGGTCTAAACCACAAGACGACGGAAATACAAGAATCGAGATCTAAATTTGGTGTAGAACGTATAGGCAACAAACAATTCCGCCACAACCGAATCTTTCCCCCCCCCCCTAATTCTGCCAAATTATTTCGGCAAACCGAATATTAGGCACATGACTCCTTATATCCACAGAACAATGATGGTTAAATGCATCAGAATTATCATGTTACAGTGACACTATTGTTTGCCTTTCAGCAAATCTTTTTCAACAAACTCATCTTCCATGCAGTGTGGTGCCGGGCAAAAATACTCGTTGTTTTAAACACATGGAAAACGTATGTGAACATGTCAATAGCCTGATTCTGTTGTTTAAATATATTCGACAAAGTTGCTAATTAATATGTTTTGGTCCGAACAAAATACATCCGGTTTGATGCATTATTACAAATATTACGTCGTAGATCTGAATGTCTTTTATACTTTAGGATTTTGGCTGCCATAGTTTAGATAAATAAGAAGATGCCCAAACATGGGTGGTTAAAATTAATCGTTAGTGAAGGACCAGCTACTGAGATGGCGAACTGCTGAAATATTGACTTACGTCTAGTTCTTTGTTGCTATGTCCTGTGTTTTTGTGCTAGTATGTTTGTTTGCGTCAAGGTGCACGTGAGCAAAGTGGATTCAAATAGAAGCGGTTATTTCGCTGTTTTTTTCAAAACCTCACTTGGCTTTACGGTGATTTATACACTGGAATTATGTTTGGATTATGTTGGTGTGGGGAACACAAAACTTTGACTGTACGAGTCGATTCACATCAAACTATTCCTATTTCACATCAAACTCTTCCTTATTTTCAATGTTTTTAATATGTACTATAAACACTTAGCTTATGTGCTGAAATTTTTCACTTAAAAAAAGACTGTGAATTTTTTTTGTACAAAATGTGTTTTTGAATCTAACCATCTGCTAAACGCGCCACGTTTTAAGTTGATGCGCTTGACAAAGTTCAACAACGTCACGACCAATCAGAGTCGAGTTCCTATAATTCCAGATCGTTCCGTCCATTGCAAAGTCATTTGGTTTCAATCATGGCGTGCAGAAGTGGAAGGCTGCTCTGTTATAAGGTGAGTTGCAACTATATCTAAACTTATACGATTATTTTAATCTCCTGTAAACGGAAGCTGTGCTCATGTTGTTGAATAACTAAAGTTCAAATGCATGTTACAACAATGATAAGTCAAACGTTCACATGTTTACATGTTTCTAAACTGAATGAACATATAATCAGTTACATATATTACTTATTGCATGCAGCAAACAATGGTGAACCCCCCCCCCACAACAATGATAAGTCAAACGTTCACATATTTACATGTTTCTAAACTGAAGTAATATATAATCAGTCACATATATTACTTATTGCATGCAGCAAACTATGGTGATGTAGTTTTGTAAGTTATAAAGTAAAACTGAATGGAAATGCTGGTGTTGTAAACTAAATCACCCAATGCCTAAAACTATTTTCATACTCAAACGTGTTTGGGGTGCGCCTAAAGCAAAACACGGGAAATTAATTAGCGCCAAAGGCAGAAGTAACGCTTTGCATAAACCTGTGCATTTTGCCTGTAGACCCCCCCCCCCAATGCCTAAACTATTTTCATACTCAAACGTGTTTGGGGTCCGCCTAATCAAAACACCCCCCCCCCCCACTAAATCACCCAATGCCTAAACTATTTTCATACTCAAACGTGTTTGGAGTCCGCCCAAAGCAAAACACGGGAAATTAATTAGCGCCAAAGGCAGAAGTAACGCTTTGCACAAACCTGTGCATTTTGAATGTAGGAATTGGTGCTTCAAAGGCAGCATTCCAGTTTGCTGCACTGTTTCATTTTATCTTTTTTGCAGATTCACCACCTCACATCTTATCTACATTCATATCTATGAATTTAATCAACGTTTTTAACTGTATGTACTGGTATGTAAGAATAGGAGTCTGTCGTGGGTCAACCGGGTTTGCGGAACTTTAATGCCTAACGCAGATTAACTGGCGCTAGGGTTGAGTGACCTTCTCTTTGTCCGAACCCCCCCCCCAGGAGTCTGTCGTGGGTCAACCGGGTTTGCGGAACTTTAATGCCTAACATAGATTAACTGGCGCTAGCGTTGAGTGACCTTTTCTTTGTCCGATGTGGACCCGTAGAGGAAGTCTTCCTCGGTCAAAGAAAGGTCCAAGTCTGTAGGAGTGCTACGAATGGGAGAAAGTTGGCGCTAGGGCTTGAGTTAGAAACCCCCCCCCCCTTCCTCGGTCAAAGAAAGGTCCAAGTCTGTAGGAGTGCTACGAATGGCAGAAAGTTGGCGCTAGGGCTTGAATTAGAGTAGCACTTTTTACCTAGGGTTAGGCTATGTAACATAGGTGGGGTACGTTTGGGATTCGCGAGCCACGTAGATCTTAGTTTAGATCGATTTCTAGCTAGGTGTGGCGTGTTGCTAAATAGCTTTAGCTAAAATAAGGTGCGCATAGGAACACGGCCTGGGTACGGCCTCCACCGCATTGCATTGGCTGAGTAGGGACACCGTTATCCCCAATGATAGCTCAGGCTCGCGATGTTGTTGAGTTATACGCCTTAAAACGTCACTGTCCCTTTCAAAAAAAGTTTTGCGCCTATGCTAACTGTAAAATTAGGGACGTTGTGGATTTTTTGGGGGTTTTGACCAGCTTTTATTATCCATGCATGTACATCCGTTTTAAAGTCTTTTCACTAAGAAGAGGTCGCGAATTGGATATCAAGCATGTGAT
>QLIY01003835.1:0-10292 GCA_003260075.1 Phallusia mammillata | reverse complement strand
CGTAAGGTCTTGGAAAAACAGTTCAATTTGAAAAAAACACAAACTTTAAAAGAAAAGAGTTAGTTGAGTTCAAAAACCTCAATATTGTGGCTACAGTACCAACACCAACATTTTTCCCAAACAACCCAATTTTTTTGGGTAGAGTATCCATGCCATTTTACCCAAACGATTTTGGGTAAGATTTTTTTACCCAATAAAGTAGGGTAAATACGTTTGGGTAACTTAAATTTGGGTATAAATCATAGGGCAACAAAACAGTTTACCCAAAATATTTGGGTATATTGCTGCTGTACCCAAAGTTCTCTCGCTCGATTTACCCAAATTGGTTTACAGTGTAGAATTTACACACTTTTGTATCAAACGTTTAGGACTGAATTATCTTTATGATTCTACTTTGTAGATTTTCAAGGTAGGTGCCCCACGACCTTCTATTTAGTAAAACTTATATTGATTTGTTTCAAATCAGGCGATTGTAGTTTAAACACAATAGCTGTGCATTCGGTTTCTGTGGGGTAGCCAACATAACAATTACCATTTTATGTATTCCTGCAGTATTTTGTAATGCTAATAACCAGCAATACTTATACCTGTACTTGAGTAAAAACAAAGTGAGTTTTTGTATTGGCGTATATTGTAGCTGTGATTAAGTACAGGCAATGTTCTGCCTTGTTCCCATTACCCGAATCATACAAATAATTATCTAAATGGGCAATAATTGTAGTATACTCATTTAACCCGTAACTAATGTTCAACATTAATCATTCTACGCAAAGACTATTGAAGGCGTTGCGACGTCACTACCGTATACATTCATATGCCTCGAATTGTGTCATTTCCATTTTTCTTTCATTATACACCCCTGTTTCGCGTTGCTCTATCTCTTTCAAATTTCTAACTTGATTCAGACGTAGCGGGACATACTTCTGGGCTGATCCCGGTTATGATTTTATGTTTTTTGTTGTTAATTTCCGAAAGAGTTTTTTTTTCATTTTTTAGTGGTTGATTACTAACATTCAGCAAAATAAATAAACCGTTTATTGTGACACATTGTAATACAATAGTGTGGATCTAATCCAGGAAAACAAGAAGGTAACAGTGCACTGTTTTACTATTGTGTTTGAAACAATGGCATTTTAAATATAACAAAGATGTTATTTGCATGCTAATTTTCAGCTAAAATTTGTAAAGCTTTGTTTCGGTCAGCATCAGACATGCCTTGCTTGGACAACATTTCCAGCATGTACTTTGGTGACCCAAACTTCCACTGTTTTAATCGTTTTTTAGCACAGGACATTATTTCAATAGAGAAATAGAAAACACACAAACAAAAACATGAGTTTGTCCAATAACCTTGATATGATTTTAGAATGCAATGGGGGGGGGGGCTACGAAGTAATGTGATTTAAAACAAAGCCAATATTGAGGCTGTTCTGAAGGTTCTTCGAGAGCTCTGTTATGCTCTATTATGTCATTAGGAGATATTTGTGGTATTTGTTGAAATACGAAGTTCCATTCTCCCAATACATATCTTGCTTGTGGGTGCAGTCGCCAGATAAAATTTAAAAGACCAAACACACACGCCAACGTGATAATCAGGCTGCAAATGTTTCGATCCAGCCAGTGCAGTTGATCAATACAAAGTGTCGTCATTTGTCGTGGGGTGTCTTCGCTTTGAAAGTAAAATTTGCAGGAAGCAATTGCCTTGTGCTTGGCCGAACCGAGCTAGAACCCGAGTACTTGGTACTGAGCATCGCGATGTTTGATGCTCGGCGCGCGAGTGTTTGGTCATAATATATACCTTGGAAAAAACTAATGCTTAAAATAAACGTTAAAAGTTAATTTAATTTCTGCAACAACATGTAAGACTAAGTTCACCTAGTTTTACAGAACGCACAAAATTATCCAAATTGTTTTATAGTTTTATCACAGACCAAACCCAAACTATCAATGCCTTCATTATTGTGCGCGAACAAACGGCTTTATATTGTTAATTGAGACTGAATAAATAAGTGTTGCCTGTAGAAGAGATGCAATAATTTTCAAAACAATTTTACTATTTGACAGTAGCACGATTTGACTTTAATAAAGATTGCACTTTTGTTGGTCCCATAAAGACGCGCGTTAGGGCTGCAACCTATGTGGCCCTCGCAAGATATTTTTAATGTTATCCGGCCCGCAGTGAAATGGTTTGGTGATCCCTGCAGCAACAATCGATTGGAATAGTACCAAACGCCGAAGCTGACGTGGAAAAACTGAACAACAAAAGCACGTTTTCCATTGAACTGGTATAGTACCAAAGCTGTTTCAGAGCCACGCGGCTTAACGGAAGAATAAAAATCTAGTTAACTATTGTTGATTGACTTTTTTGTGTTCATTTCTTATATTCAGAAATAAGACAAGTTTGACTTTAGTCAATACGCATATAAACGTTCATTGCAATAGGAATCTTTAACGTTTTGTGAAATCTTTCTCAAGATGACGACATGTTTCATCAAGGTTTACAAAATACACCAGCAGTAAGATTCCTAACAACGAGCTGGGGAGGTCGTTGGTAGTTAGGAGCAAAATAAACGTGACTGGTGCCTATATTCTGAATCACGTCAAACATCATTTCGGTTGTTTACTTTCAAAACGCTGTGGCTCATGTTACGTGTTGTCCTGAGTTTGAAGGTTCGATAGAAGGCAGTGACTGGTAAACCCAATACAAGCGGGAATATTTCGGCCACCAGGAACAGGTTTTGCTTTTTCTGACCCGTGAATATTCCAAGACGATACTTGTGCTACGATACTTGTGCTGCAAAAGTGGTTAATGCAACAGCAAATGTTCAAAAACATGTCTAATGATTCTCTATTCTTTGTGATGGACTATCTTCTAACTACATTTAAACATTTGTTCGAAAATAAGTAAATTTATCAAAAGTAAAATTGTACAACAGCAGACACTCACTGGACAAACAAATCCAACCACCGAGATGGTAAAAAAAAACAGTATAAGATTGTTATTGTATGTATTAATATTATCTTATACCATATATTTCAAACCACAAAAAACATCAGTTAAAACACCTCAGAAAATCAATGTAGGCCCTAATCAAAAGGTCTTAGAAAATATGGTAACATTAAAAGCTGGGTCAAAGTTGACAGAACACCATTTCCCTCCCACAAAACTGCAAATACCATAAATTCTATCGCCATTATTAAAAACTAAAAATTTCATTGACTTCTTTACCAGACAGACAAGTCGCAGTTTTACATACCCTTTTTGTCTTTTTTTGTGTAAAAGCTTATGTGCTGAACAAGACAGAAAAATCGAATTATGTTTTGTTTATCGAAACCTTATCAGTAAACCTCTCAGCCTCTGCATTGAAGCTAAGTTAAAAGATCTATGAAATACCTAACTTCGACTAAAGCCTACGTTTTGAAATTGAAATGTGCCAAACCAGTAAGCTTGCTATCTCAAGCTAAATTTGTATTACTAAATCTGAAAACTGCAATTAAAAGTATTTTCAACAAAAACCTCTTGCACCGTCTGTTATTCAGCAACATGCTTTCATTGGGGTTTCATGCGCTTCACTCAAATAAAGTCAGCTTCAGGCACAACGCGCTTTGTAGTCACATCGCTGCGCTCAATTTGAAACAGCGCTTTGTGGTTCCCTGTCTTACCATGGTTTGCATCTAGCAGCAACTGACTTTGAATTTGAATACTAGTTAACATTAGATTCTATTCTGAAATGTGCCTACATTCGCAATGAAAAAAATATTTTTTAAAACTATAAAACTAAACTTGGGTGACATTTAGAATGATATCGGTGTTGGTGCATGAACAATATTAATAGTTTTTATTTGATAAAGTGTGGAATATAATACGACGCCCATCTTTCAAAGATTTTCCCAATCTATGTGTTGTTTTGAATATCGCGAAACTTAAGTTATGTAAACAACGACAGGGGAAGTATTACGTGATTTCGAAAAATTCACATATGCAACTACTATAAACAACTTCGACTTGTAACTTCGAAACCTAGCAACTATTTAATACCGAGAAACAACTGAATTCTAAAAACCTAGCAACTTCTATTGTGTTCGTCTATTTGTGTAATTAAAAGGTCATCGAAAAAGTATTTTACAGGTTCATTGCAAGTATCGAAGCACTGTTAAAAAAAATTGTTGCTTGTCTTTTTTTCTTTGATCTACAGCGTCGAAAGATATTTAAGAAGAGAACAATACAGAAAAGATGAAAAAACAGGTATGTTTTCATTATCTTTTGCAACTATTAGATACGTCTCAGGGCAGGTTGGTTGTTGTATGTGTTTTTATGTCATATCGTAATTAGTACAAACTAAACTCCAAATTGTTTTAACAACGCGCAGAGAAAACGTTACTTGAAACGAGGTTCTTTTCTTTCTTTTCTACCTGCGCTCTTAATTTACCCAGTAGCTTTGACGGATTCATCTGTTTTAATATTGTCCTAACCTACCTGCTTTTGTAAGTTTATTGCATGGAAAAGATTGTTGTTTAACATTTCAGCGCGAAATTGCAACATACTGTTCTGTGCAAATCTGAGATGCAAGCCTACCTGTGTGTCGGTCAACTTGGGTGGTTTACTGAGGATTATAAACTGCAAATGTTCCCCAACAAAGAAACGGCCAAAAAGAAACTTTTGGAGGACTTACAAAAAGCTGTGCAGTACGACGACGTGGAGTTTATCAGCAGAGTTTACAGGGAAGGGCAACAAGAGCGTCAACAAATAACAAAAGAGGCATGGGAGTTATTTGAAAAGATGATTGCTGAAAAAAGATTGACGTTGCAAATAAAATGTTTTATGTGGGTGTCCATGTTTACTTCGTACGTTTTAAAAGATTCATACGCATAGAAATGTGGCATAATCTTCCATTATTGTGTTTGTTTGTTGTGTAGAACCTATTGATTTGCAAAACTATTTTAGATTGTTTAAAGGTTGTTACTGATTATAAGTGTAGCAAAAACTTAAAAATATTTAAATATGTAAAAAAAATGCCCGGAGTACATGGCCCAATATATAAACTGTATGAGCATATTCTTGGAACAATAGTGCCATGGTGGGAAATACTTTTAATGCTGATTTTTCTCGTTCTAATGCTGATTGGCCAAGCAACCGAAGACTACGTTCCTGGTTCAGAAGACAAGTTCATTTCGTGCCAAAGGAACAATCATGGTCGGTTGAAACGAAACTTTACAAATAGAGGACATTCCAAACTTAGAGATCGTATCAAAGTTATTCAAAACCTATCTAACTGGTGTTTTTATACATTAGGTGCTTTTGGTATCATTAGTTTGAAAACTTTGGTAACATTAGTTTATTTTGCAGCATCAAATCTTGCTATTATACAAAATGTTTAAAATATCAATGACAAAAAGACCTGGTAAACAAATGGGAGAATAAAAAAAATTGTGTAACAGCTCGAATTTTACTTATTGCAGAAACGGGGTCTGACTTTACCCGAAAGGTAGAAGAAAGTAAAGACCATTGCAGACGCGATTTATCTGTTGGTACGTTGTTCGGTGCAGCTTTAATGCTAAAAAATGCATTCTACATTTACATTTTTCTTGAACAATACTGGTAAAATATCTTTTCCAAATTTATTGTTAGGTTATCGAACTTCGCCGTACAACTACCCAAATGCCTTTGAAAAGGGAGATAGCTTTGAAAAGGAAGCCATGAAGCTAGGTACGTATATGTTAATGTTCTTTCTAAGTGACTATTTGCTTGTGGACATGCAAAGCTTTTGTCGTCGTATACATGAACCTCTCACGTTGTCTTGAAACGATTTAGGTGTTTTGCTCATTTGACATTTTTTAAAAATTGTTTTGAAACCTCATCAACAAATTTGCAAGCATTAACTACGTACGGTTCAGTTTAAAAAGTGCACCCGAATTTTTTTAGATTTTGCTGAATTTATTCGACATTTGGGCTGCTTTTCGTGGCAGGTTTAATGCATCACCTTTGTACCGTATTATAGTTAAAAAATCATTTAAAAAACAGTTGCGATAGGTTGGCAAGCATTTTGACAATTCAGACTTATAGCCGCACCAAAATTAAATAAAAACCTATTTGCAGCAAAATTTCAAGGACCTGAAATTTATGTTTACTGCAGAATCGTATGAACTTACTGCATGTGTTTATCAGCTCACATGGCTGGAAAGAAACTTCGGATATTTCATCACAATTTTAGCTTTTGTGTTTGGTTTTGTTGTTTTGATTTGGAGATTAAACCCTGAAGCCAGATTAATTATGTGCGAATGGAATTTTCTCATCGATAATCTTTCAATAATTACTGATGATGAAATTATACAATACAGTATTGCGCCAATAGAAAACAGGGATCCAAAAGGCAATTGGAAAATAATAAAGAGAATGAAGGAAACTGTTCAGTTATCAAAAACACCTGTTGGTATGATAACTCGCCTTCTAACTTCGTACATTGCCAAAACCGTGTTTTGTGGGCTTATGCTTGTTTTTGTTTTGTGCCTACCCCTCTTCGTTCGATTCTGTTATCGTTGCGAATTAAACCAATACAATGTAAAAACATTTAGATGTATTTTGAAACCCTACGAAGTTTTTTGCACCAGCTCTTATTCATTTGTAACAATTCTTTTGTTTGCTATTACTGTGATGTTATGTGCAATTTATCGCCTTAAAGGTAGAACGTTTGGCTCGTCTAGTTATATGCTCATAATGGTTTCAAAACAAAAGTATATGTCGTCATCAGAGCAGCAAAAAGCTGAAGCATTTTTAAAGTAAACAAATAAAAGTACCATAGGTATTTAATATCGCTTTTGAGTTTGTGCCAATCTTTCTAAACGCGTATTATTTTCTGTTATTGTGAAATGTTTTGACAAATTTTAGTTAGTAAACAACTTAACTGCCTGGTTAATTCATACAACAGATAAACAGATACTTTTTGGATGACCATAAAGAGTGTCTTTTTCCATGTCGATTGTGACCACAATGATTTGCGTGTATCTGTAACCAAATTGTGCGATTAAAAGTATATTTACACACACAAAAACAGAAACTTGCTCTAATCTAATGCGATACAGAGCAGAAAGTCTAAATATGGTGGTTACTTAGTCTTAGACTTTGGTCTTAATATAACCGTTACTCCATCAATATATAGCTTGCCTGACAGTGAGGTGGAAAATATTGGGAAAGCACCAAGGGAAAACACCCGTCCGCCGTGACACCGCCTGTCATTGAATTACTGCCACGATGTTGATTGGGGTTTGTTAACACAAGTGTTTTGTAAATCTTGCTGCACAGTGTGTTTAACGGTAGAAATCTTTCGGAATAGATGTTGTAACTGCGGGGGGGGGGGTTATATCTGGTGAGGAAAACAGTTTAAACAATTATGTTTTCTGGTAAACAATTTAAACTTCAAGTCAATATATACCAGAAAGGTAACGTTACAGATTTTATGAACAAGACTCTTGTGGCCTAGACAGACTTGATTCACACACATGTGAGTTTACTGTCGCCACCGATTAACAATTTTTAGCAAACCTTGTCATCGAAAACTGTTATCTTTGTACAAAAAATAAAAAAATGCATGCAACCACACAATATCGATAAAAAACAAACCTTGTTTTGAGAAATTCTGTCACATGTGACTCCTTACATGTCGCATGTGTAGACTTAGCCTTTTTATGTAGTTTCCACTGAAGTCAATCAACAAGTTCGATTTGGCCTCTCTGCTATTTTTAAGATCATGATTTGTGGGGGGGGGGGATTATATCTGGCTAGGAAAACAATTTAAACAATTATGTTTTCCGGTAAACAATGAAAAATTCAAATCAATATATACCAGAAACGTAACGTTAAATATTGTGAACAAGACTCGTGTGGCCCAGACAGACTTGATTAACATACATGTGTTTACTGTCGCTATCCTGTAACAAATGATAGCAAACCTTGTCAACGAAAACTGTTAGATTCGTTAAAAAAATAGAATAAAATGCGTGTGTGCTGCAACCGTACGGTTAATGATTTTGTATAAAATTATGTAGAAATGTGTATCTGTAGAACACATTATCAGCTTTCAAAACCCACACACCAGTTTGAAAGCTTCTGGTCGACATCGATTTACAACTTTATTAAGCACAAAAATCGATGAAAAACTAATTTTGTTTATATTTCAGATGTGATTCTTTACATCTGTGGTTTTACTTTTGTGTAGTTTCTACTAAAGTCAATCATCGAGTTCGAAGTTCCCCCTCTGTTGTTTTTATAAGGATGATTTGTGCCCTACATTAACAATATGGTTATTACATCGAAAGAACTCCACTTTGTGACTAAAGAATCACAGTTATGATCAAAGATATTGGAGTAAAACTTAAAATAATGATTAAGTACTATTGACTTTGTACAAATTCGGTTTTGTATTTATAAAATATTTCACTGGTTTAGAAGCACTGCTTCACATTATAAATAATAAACAGTAAAATTAATTTTATTGTTAGTTTGGTAAACAAACCGGACAATTAATAAGTTAAGGTTTAGAATGTTATGGTGCAATGCTTTTAAAATAAATTACGGATGTTGAGTTTAGTTTTTACCTTGTTAAGCTTGGTGGAAATGCTATGGCAATAAAGTTAAGCACAGTTAGCGAAGAAAAGAAAACGTGAGCTCTTTTCCTCCAGTACAACATAATTTCATCCAAGCAAGATTCCCTAGATGCCAGGAATATCAATTTACAAACTTAGAATGAAATCGTAAGATCAAATTACAAAACAGCCGATGACGTTTATAACAACCGAGTTGCGCAAGGACAAACATGACATGTACCTTGGGTGGCCGTCAGGGTGGCTGACAAGGTGACCGCAGGCTCTTTTTCCATCACGCCGCTTGAAGAGCGNGTGAGCTCTTTTCCTCCAGTACAACATAATTTCATCCAAGCAAGATTCCCTAGATGCCAGGAATATCAATTTACAAACTTAGAATGAAATCGTAAGATCAAATTACAAAACAGCCTGGGGGGGGGGGGGGGGGGGATGTACCTTGGGTGGCCGTCAGGGTGGCTGACAAGGTGACCGCAGGCTCTTTTTCCATCACGCCGCTTGAAGAGCGCAGAAAAAAATATACTTACCTACAAACTTGGTGAAACAATAAACCATTTTTTATCAGCTGTTTAAGCATCAGGGCTACCAGAAAGCAAAAAATGTGTCTGTTTGTTTTAAACCCAGGCGGTAAAACTAAAGTAAAAATATAAGGTTTTATTAACGATGGCTATACCGATAAATGTTTGTTATTTTAAAAATGGGATTGGTTGGACTTGTGATAGCAATTCCCAAACATTGCCGTAAGGAGATCATTGTCCAATTAATAAGTTTTTTAATCGAAATTCGTCAGTATATTGTCTCACGAGAACTTAAAACTAACCTTGCACTTTTAGCTCAATCATTTTTTAACCCAGCGTGTAACAGCATGTTTGCTTCATGATTTAAACACACGCACACTACTCATGTTCCTTCCAATGCGCTTTTGTGCTTTTGCTGGCAGTGGCAGAAGCAAAGAAACATGATTAGTGTCTGTTGTCACGTATGTATCGCACAAATCCACCTTTTCTGGTGTTTCGTTTCAAAACCACCTGTTGTCTCATGTTCCGTGTCGTTACGTGTTTAGGGTTCAGTAGACGGTAGTAACCGGTTAAAGCTGGATTGAAACTGGGATATTTTCACCAGATTTCACCACCAACACGTTTCTTTATTCTCACCGAAAAAGAAAAAGATCATGCTTGTTTACCAAAAATCAGTCAAAACTGCCCTGAACAAAAAAAAGTTTGTATTCCTAATCTGTCGATCAGTTCTACGTTTACGTTTAAATTTGGTTTAACTCAAAAACAGCAATTTATGGATGATTTTGGGTGTCATAAAGCAAAGTAATACTTTGAAATTGATCTATGTCACACGTATACAAAAGGGGTGAAGTTTATTTTAATAACATGAAAATTTTGGCCTAATCCTGGCATACCAAACTACGAAACGTATATGTGCCAATGCCTAATGTTTGGAAATACTTGATCTTTGTTACAAACACCTGAGTCTGAGTACTTACACATTCTGCCACCTAGCGACGATATTTAAATACGAAATGCCTTCGGTATTCATGCTTCGTGACGCTCTCGTTGGGGGGGGGGAGCGGCGATGTTTAAATACGAAATGCCTTCGGTATTCATGCTTCGTGACGCTCTCGTTTTATTGTTCATTTAGCAACTTTTGTCACGCTAGATTTTTTATAAGTCGCCTAAAGAATCTTT
>QLIY01003833.1:0-10298 GCA_003260075.1 Phallusia mammillata | reverse complement strand
AATTGTTTAAACAAAAGTAAAGACAAAAGGTAATTTTACGAACAGAAACGTCGTTGCAACAAAGAACACGAAACTTCAAAAATCCAAGACATTAAGATCTTTGTCATCAGCCATTTTAAAAGTCTTCTTGGATTACCACAAAAGTCGCCGGTGAAAGTAAGTTGATTACTTGCCTAAAACTGATTATTTAATAAACATTACTCAGGATTAAAACTTTTGTATTGCTGCGTTTTTATTGAACTACAACGGGTTTAATACGAAAATTAGCATTTTGATTATTTCTTATTCGATTATAATGCATGATATATAATACAGCGTCTACTATTTTCAGAAAAGAAAACTGACTTCCAAAAAAGAATACATCAAAAAACTTCGTTTCTGTGCCAACTGCAAAAAAGTAAAAAAGATAAACAGTTTTGTGAACAAGAATAATTGGAATGAGCGAGCTTGCGCATTGCTCAGTCAAATCAACAGAGCATGTCCGAATTTTTGTTGATTGGAAAACTTAACTCACCACGTTGGAAGCCAAATGATGCATTTACTTATTTATTATCTGTGTATTTATTTAACTTTTTACCACTCAACCGTGTTTTTACTATTTATTGCAAATATATATGATGTTTTTTTTGACAAATTGACATTTTTGTGGCAAGTTTCTGGTTTGGGTAAAAGGAAGACAATTGTTTCCTTTTTTAAATTAAGTTTAAATCTAGGGGTAATTAGAACCACTGGTTTAAAGTACAATTTCATATTGTAACATTTCGTACCTAAACTCAAGCCTAAGTTGGTTTTTGTCAATACACCAAGTAGCTTTCCAAAGTTTTCATTAATTGCATATGCTTTACTTCGGAACTAAAACAAACAAAAACAGTCAGCAGATTTAGTGTCTTATCTAGCTGTCAGTTACCTATTGCTATTTACGTTTATGTTAACTTGCATTAAAACTGTATGAAGTCGTTTTTAAAGTAACGTGTAACATTGTATAGTAATCAGACGATTTATCATAACCTTACCCAAGTCGACCCACTTTCAAATTACCTCAGTCAGTATACACAGCTTCGTTACAATAAAAGTTGGACAGGTCTTTAATTGAAGTATTTTTGTTTCCATCAAAATGAAAGGCACACAACACTCTACATCAGGGGTCGGCAACCTTTTGCACGCCGCGGGCCACATTCAAAATTAAATAGTAGTAGCGGGCCGCACTAATCTTCCACCTTTAGTTTCCTTTCCTTAACTGTTTTGTATGGTGTCAAAACTCACGAGTTTAGCGTTTTAAGATTTTGTTGCAGCATATGTTAACGAAAACACAAAACACGTTTATTGACAACTTTAATTAATGCGATATTTATTTAATGTTGTTTATTGCTTGAGAGTTTTCGAAGTTCAGGTTGGTGGGAAGATGAGGCTAATATCTTGAAGGTGTAAACCAGTTCCCAACCTTTCGTTGACCGTGGCCCCCTAAAAGTACCTTTTGGACCTCGTGCCCCCCTTCAAGTAACCCTGTATGACCTGTGGCCCTCTTAAAAACGGAAATGGCAATCTCATGTTGGAATTCGGTACTAATTTTGGCTTTAAACAGGTCGAATAGAACAAATAAGAATCCGTAATCATAAAAAAACACAATGTAGACAAATAGTATGTGAAATATTCAATTAAATTAGGGAAGAAAGTTAAAAAGGAAATGGATTTTAGTGGGTGTTTCTGGTGGATCAACACCTGTGGCCCCCCGGAACACAGCTCTTGGCCCCCCTGGGGGGCCCTGGGCCCTGGGCCCTGGTTGGGAACCACTGGTGTAAACCAATAAATTTAGAAAAACTTGAATGCTTGGTGTCATTATGGCGCTTTATGTGAAATTACTTGTTTACAGCAACATAAACGTGGCAAATCCAAAACACCGGTTTACCAAAATGGTAAACGAAAAGATACTTGTTTTCCCGTTCGCCATTAAAACCTCTGCACTCAGCATCAACTTTTCTACGTTTTGCCATGATTTTAACTAAAATGTGACAACGATTCGGATTGCCAACTAACGTAACACACCCTAAGTGAAATTTAACAGCACAATAATTGCTAGTTGCTTGGATTTACATCTGTGAGTTGTCTGTGATGTCAGACGCACGATTGTGACGTAACAAAAACATTTCATTACATTTAACCAAAGGCTATGTTTTATGTAAACTATTGGTAAATGGTAGCTTTGTTCTCACAGACTTTTTTCATGGGCAGCAACTTTTAAAAACGGCTGCGGGCCGGATAGTTTTGCTTGGCGGGCCGGATCCGGCCCGCGGGCCGTAGGTTGCCGACCCCTGCTCTACATTTAGTTCTAAATAGGCTGCAAAATATCTTTCAAGATTTTAATTCTTTTCTTAGAGTTTATCGACAGGCTCGACATATTATAAATCCCAAACTGCATAAACCTCAGAAGACTTTTCATAAAGTGAAATATTGTGTTTACTTTTTTTTGACAATTTGTGTAAAGAATACATACCAGAAATGCATATATGCAAATGAACCAGATTTTTACAATATTCTGGTATGTTTTCGCGGCTACATAAAATTAATTACAAAACGTGATATCATTACAAAACTTCTCTGTTACACAGTACACAAATTTGTAGAGTCCACGTTGTTTGTCGCATCATGGGCCATAACTTTTGCTAAGATCAAGTTTATAGCTCCACCAACTGAGGCTAGGATAGCCCCAATCCATGCCAACGCATAACTGTAAGAATAAGAAGGGACAGCCAAAACTACCAATGCTATGGTGGCGGAAATTCCTGCAAAAAAACACAAATGAACTACATTTGACATTTCAATGCAATAAAGTAGTCAAAATTGTTTAAAATCATATTCACAGCAGCGGCAAAACTGACGGTGTAACAGTTTTTGTACAGATTAAACAGAAGATTGTCATCATCTCAAAGCTAATAAGTTCTTGAAAAAAATATTGTCAAATACACAGCATTTTATTGCACATTTGCATTCACAGTATCGAGGACGTCGAAATAGACATGTTATTTAATTAAAAAATAATACAAAATTTTTGCATGCGAATTCTCTACCATCTAAAACCAAAAAGAATTGAAATACATTACCAAATTCTAAGAAAAATTCACTTACCTCCCAAAACAAAGAAAACGCCCGATTTGAGAAGGCGTGTACGGTTATTCTGAAATCCAGTTACAGCAAAGAACGTTCCTAGCAGCGTTAAAACAGATGCTTATATCATGAACACAAGAACAGCAACAAGTATTGCTGGAAAGGTCCCTGAAAAAAACAACGAAGTGTTTTATTTATAAGTTTGGCTTTTGATACGCAAAAAAGCATTTGTAATTAGTAGAAACGTACGTAACTGTTAACTTGGAGAAAACCGGTTGTCGAATCGAATGTTACTGGGCTATATCGCATGTAAACAATGCGCATGCAATTTTACTTAAAAATGTTTTATTGGGTTGTTTGTGTTTTAGTTTTGAAACCTTAGTCCTACACTATGTAACGAAGTCTTAAATGAAGTTTTGTTTTGCTTTTTAACTTACCGACTGGATAACTCATGCAGCGAAATCGCGAATAGCAGGAGTAGAAAAGGCCATTGTAATACCCCCATCCAGGGCTCAACAAAGCGGTCAAGGTCAAAAGAACCGCCACGATTGAAATTATTAAACCCGCTAATCTTGGGCAAAACATGTTGTTATTTAAAACTACAAATCTCTTGTCAAGCTGGAAATAATCACACAAAGTCAATTAAAAGTACCAAAAAGTCAACTGACATTTTTATTTATTGATAGGACTTGCCCTGGTTATAGATATATCCAGGGTTGCCATCGACATGGACCCCAAAATAAGGACAACCGAAAAATTAATTTTTCATACCATGCAAACCAACATTTTAAACAAATCTGTGCATTTAAACGGTGTTTTTTTTACATTCAATTAGTGCGGGAATAAACACAACCTAATGTCTACAGCATGTTTCGTGCGTAAATGCTCGCGGAATATACGCAAGTAATATCGATTTCGACAATTTAATGGCATCCTCAGTTTTAAGCAAGAAATAAAAACTTTACTTTGTTTTATATTAAACTCGATAGTTTCCAATGTATGTATAACCGTATATGCAGGATATGAGGAAATGTGTGATTGACATTAACATTTGGGCAATGTCAGAAACGCAATTCCACAATAAATTCTCCACTGTCCGTTATTGTCTCATAATTTATATTGTTTTGGTGTATTCCAATGTATTTATACCCGCGTATGCAGAATATGGAAGTGTGTGATTGACATTTACATTTGCAAAACGACATAAACACAATTTTTGTATCAAAATCAATAAATGTATTTGATACGTAATGGCGCATTTTCCACTGACTGAATATTCACCACTCTAGCTTGCGTTTATAAAGTAAAGATAAATTCAAGAAAAAAATTGAGTTCAACAAAAATTTAGTTTCAATTTCATCGGCCGAACATTTCTTGGGTTTAACAGTTGCGGATGAAATTAGTTTCTCGGAATTTTTTTTGATTCTAAAAAAAACAACGGCTTGTAAAAGTATATCATCATCGTCACCAAAAAGATTTTCTAATGTTTCGGTTCTTTTTACAATGGCTGATTCGGTGGTTGGTTCACTTTTGTTGCTTTTCACCACTAAAATTTTGCTGTGCAATGCTTTTTTGCCAGAAATAATCTGTTCCAGCAACTTCTTGTTCACAGAATATACTTCGCGCATCTCACGACAGCTCAGGTGTAGGTTTACTTTTACTTCTAGCAAGGATTTGTGTAATTTTTGAAAATAAGACAAAACAAGGACGTAAGTCGAAAAGAAGGACATTTCTTGGAAATAAGGATAATCCATTTTTTTAAGACTTTGGCCATCAAAATAAGGACAAATCTTAGAAATAAGGACGGTATGGCAACCCNATCCATTTTTTTAAGACTTTGGCCATCAAAATAAGGACAAATCTTAGAAATAAGGACGGTATGGCAACCCTGGATATATCTAAAGCAATCAGAATTGTTTAGATCTCTGTAAAAAAAGTGTTTTGCGGTTTCGTTAAGTTTGGTCTTAACACCGAATGGAAAATATCTACGAATCGATCATGCGCCTGTACAAAAGTTATATTATCGTTAATAAAGTCCGCTTTGTATTATGAAGCCATGGAAAATCGTGGTCGGTAACGCATCATAGCAATATAGCATTTTGACAACGTTGCTGTCGACTTATGTGATTTTCACTGTTAGGTCTGATATTCTGCTGTGTATTGTTAAATCGTGTTTTACTCAATTACCAATGTCATTGCTATTTTTTTGAAATCCTGCAGGACGGTTACGAAGGTATACTCAACCCTCCAACTGTTTCCGGACCACGTTTCTAGTGTGCCGTCACGTCACACCCAATGAGACATAGAATTCGTAACTAGTGATCGATGAATTTGTTTATGTGTTTGCAAACTCGGTAAAAATTTGACCTTGCAAAACACATTTTTTGATTCTACACTTTTTTCATTCAGCGAAAGAATACGCTACGCCAAGTAAAGTCGAAAATAAGCTCTTTTTAAACCCTTAACAGAACTAACTAACTGGCCTCAAAGAATAGCTCGAGGCAATAACATGCGAGGTTTGATAAACACAAATCATAGATCAACTCTGTAAATATTATTCTGATTTTTAATTAAATCAGCTAACTTTTATGCACAAAATCCAAAAGCATCTTATGTTAATGAATTTACTGAACGTATTACACAGTACAGCAGACTATAAGCAATACTGTCGTTTGAACCGTATGTCGTTTAAAATAACCTGTAGAAAAAAAAGGCCAACGCAAGAAAAATGGGATATGGGACACTTTCACGTTTTAGTTTGTCATTACTGAGTAACACAGGCTTTTTTATTTAATTGTGGAACTGAAACTACATTTCCACTTAGCTTTAATCATGACCATTAAATGTGTTTTCGTAGTCTATGCGTTCTTTCTGTTTTGGTAAATTAGGATTCTGCTACGTTTTTGATCGTTAGCCATGGGTGCTCTTTAACTGCAAAAAAAATCTAAAGCCTTAAATGTTGGCATTTCATCGAATTTAAACGATACATGTTTTTTAAATTGTTTGGTTCTTCATTGCAGCTTTTGTAGGTGACGATCTATCTGTTTAGGCAGCAAGATACCAAGTTATTGTATTGACTCCGGAATTGGGCATGAAAAAAGTTTACCACTGGTCACATTGCATACGTCAAATCTTACTTAAAAAACGTTTCATGGCGTGTGAGACAAATGACACTATTGTAACCTGTGTTGAGTAACTTGGAAATTAATGATTTCACATAAAAAGCAAAGGGTAAAAGAAATTTGCGAAAGAAACAAAATCATTAACTTATACCGTGTTGGCAATGTAGCTGATGCCATCATTTTTTTCATGGTAAAGCTACCGGACTACAAAAATTGACCAAGAGATTTATGTTTTTTAATGCGACCGAAACTACGTTAGATGTGATTTCATAGTCTGATGCTTTCTGTTATCTCTGGTGAATTAAAATGCTGTTACGCTTATGGAAACATCTTAAATCTGGAAAGATAAAAGTACTGAAGAAGTTTGAAACCACTCAATGTGATTAATTGGTGTTTAATGCAACGTAATATCAACGTGCGAGTGGAAAGTATTTAAAAAAACATTTGGGAAAATTTCGGTGCGCTTTGTCAATGGATTCGTTCATATTCGGTGCATACAACAGGTCTAAAAATACGTTTTGAAAGTCAGGACAAATCACAACATTTGGCAAACATGTTGGCTCAGTTGTCTGTTTCTAATCCGAGTACCTAGATAACATTTATAAATGTATTATTTTTGTTGTTTTTATTGCGGAAGTATATTTCAGTTTTATTTTGCTTTAAATTGTCATTATCGCTAATACGGTGATAAGTTCGGGTATTTTCTATTTGGTCACTTTTTACTGGTTTTGGGTTGTTCTTCATACATGAACGTTAACACTTCCACCCCATAAGACTAAACCACCCTTCTATCCAGCCCAGGAAATAGTTGTATCCATGAAGTGAGTTAGGATGACCGTACAGTATTGCCGTAAAAATTCCAAGTCCAATACAGACAAAAAATTCCTAAAACAATAATATGCATTGCACATTGATGCATAACATTGTAGAGCTAAATATTACTGAGCAAAATTTGAAAATCTGTTCAAAACGACAATAATAATACATGTAAAGAATTGTGAATTGTACATGTCTTCTCTCAAATCGGCTAAACATTTAAACCGCTAATAATAATGTTAAAAGTACATACAAATTATCCATACTTGTCAAAAGGTGAAAAAAAAACGTTTTTTAGTTACCACACAGTGCTGTGAAAACCCGCGAGTTATTATTATTGTTGGTATTTAGGTATTCTTACCCAGGTAAGCAGTGCAACTAAGAGGTCCACAGACGATAAATAAACCCAAGTGATACTGACCGACGACAATCCATCCTGGAGAAAATGCCGCTATGCTTGTGAACACAAAGCCAACCACACCACCAATGGCGCCGAAGTACAATCCATGGCCTCAATCGAATAGACGTAGAATAGACCTTGAAATTGCTCTATATAAAGCTTTTTAAAACAAGACAAAAATACATATATGCTTTTTAACTCCAAAATTTTGCTAATTATTCATACTGTATATTGTTGTGATATTAATAAAAATAACATTACCTTTAAAAAATTTCCTTTAATTAACTTTATTTGTTGCTAAGAATTTAATTCCGTCTGCAACTTTGCTACCATTTCTACTAACTCTATGAAATTGTATCAGATAGACATGCTATAACTCGTAAGGGTAATTGGCTACAGCGTTGTGCATAACATATTGTTAAGATGTCCAAGTTTCTCCTCAAACTACAAACTGAAATATATCACCTATGTTCACAAGCTTTATTAAAGTAACTAGGATATGAGCCAAGTTGTACATGCTAATTGTTAGAAATTGGTGCATATGTGTTGTGAGTGGTTAGGCCAGATAAGGTCATTAGTGGCTATGTCGGATAAGTTTGTGAGTGACTATGTCAGATAGGTTTATGGGCGGTTACGTCAGAAAAGTTTGTGAGTACTTATGTCAGATAAGTTTAAATGTAGTGTTGTTAATAACATTTGTATGCTCACATAATACCAAGGCGTTATATCAGCCTCTGTACGTCTGTGTCACATAAGATAAATTTTAAGTTGATGTCTGGTGACCTGGTTGGTCCGCCAGAGCAGGGACGGGTTCGGGGGGAACCGGATCCTTCGGTGCTAAATTGTGCGAGTCCTTCTGGGATGGCCCCGGTTGGGTTGGCGTGGAGTGGTGCGCGGAATTGAGGGGCGACCACGGCGTGAAGGTCCGCAAAGCTCCAAAGGAAGACCTGCAGGCTTCATCGGCCGAACTAGTTTACGGCTCTGCTATCACCGTTCCAGGAAATTTTTTTTTCGCCCAGAACACCACGAGCCTTCACCCCAAACAGTTCTTCCATCGTTGAAAGCTACGGTGCGTCAAATTGTACAGAATGTCACGTCACGGTCCTGTCCGCACAACGGCCCCCGAAGCATTGGCCTCCACTCCGTATGTTTTTGTAAGGAATGAAAGCCACAGACCCCTGCTCAGTCATATTACAGATGTATACATTGGTTGGAGCTTTTCTAGTACAAATATATTTTTAGACACACCTCAATGTTTACCATATCGATTTTTACCTTTTTCAGTCAAATGTAAACAATCAAACATGTCATTGCTAGTTGGGGATCTATTCAAATAAATACACATAAACCCAATGTAATTGTTGCCTACACTTTATTTGCATAAAATACAGTCGTTTAATATCATGCATAACAGATAGGACCGCAACATTATCGATGACGGCATTTTATACGTCAGGTTTATTTAACACTATAAATAAAGATAATGTGGATATTATGGAATTTTTGAGTTCCAAAAAGACGCTCAGTTCTAGCTGATGCCGTTTACCACGTTTTTGGGGTTAAGGTATTAAATGCGTTCACCTTGTTCAAATGAGGATTGGCACATTACTGTTTCTGATTTCATCATAAGCAGACATTACTATAAAATTTCCCTCTCTATTTGTTTACCTTTTGAGATATGTTTCTTTGTCAACACCACATCATAGGAAACTAGTGGAAAGCAATAAAAACAAATTGATTGTGCCCAAAACAGTTTCCTATCACGAAAACGCCCTATCTTAATTTGTTACAAAATAATACTTATTTGTAAAAGCCCAGTCTTTGTGCCAGTTTCAGTTCTATTCTGGAAATATCGATCGTAAATATAGTCAATAATGTTAAAATGTTAGGAAAATCCGTGGCAACTATTTGGACTTAACAGGAACTGGTACTCAACCAACCGTTCAAATATACGAAACAAAAATTATTTGAGCTATAAAATGACCTAAACCGCGAGGCATTGCGCAACAAATAGACACATTACCGAATGTTTAACAATAATTTTCATTTACTTTCACTCCTAGCCACAACAAAACACCTTCACTTTGTTTCGTTGCCTTACATGACCTGATTTTTGACGTCTCTTTAACATTTTTGGAATTTTTGGACAATACATTTTAGGTGTTTTTTGATTTCGGATGGTGCTTAAAAGCCCGAGTTTTATCACGGTTACTCATTCAGTCAAATATATCTGTGTAAATTGGAGTTGGCCTTAAACATGACAATTGTAAGACTTGTATTGGTGTGGGTTGCAGTAAGTTTGCTGCCGATAGTTTTTGCCAAGAAGCCTTAAGATTCATTAAATGTCACTGTTGCTAAAATATACTGTAATTCGTCTGCACGAGGCTCGACAAGCCTTTGGCAAGTGTTCCATAAGTAGAACTTGTGCGGTAAGTCTTTGAAAAAGTCAGTGACAGAGTTTTGTCCGTATTAAATACTTAACACTGGATAAATTTAAAAATGGCAATATTTTTCTTGCAAATTGCTTGTCAACATATTACACCAGTCATGTTGCGTCCGTTTTGATGCGGTCCGGTTATATTTGTCTATTCAACTCTGTTTTATCTCATTTTTGACACTTTTATAATAAACTAGCCAAACAAAGCGTAAAGTTTTTAATTGCTACGTTAAACAAAACACTTAACGTATATTTTAATAGAATTAAACATAAAGTTGTTATTTTTCTTAGAATTCGTTTATTTTAAGTTAAATAAGACTAATTGTTTTTTCTTATTCATGTTTAGCCCCCAAATGCAACACGTCAATTCATAAAAATATGGCTCAAAAAAATCAAAGTGCTGGTAATTGATTTGAAAAAA
>QLIY01003832.1:0-10301 GCA_003260075.1 Phallusia mammillata | reverse complement strand
GTTTGTAATGTATATGTGGTAAATTGGTAGAAAAAAGTATAAATTTAAATCAGGTCAAAATATAGATTTTAACTGTCCAAAACAATATTAAACTTTTGTATCACTACAAATTTGAAGGACTGCTAAAACGGAGGTTTTTTTCTGGCATTAGAAATTTGGTGTCTAAGGGAACTCAGCTTAAATTCTTTAGCGAAAAGAATCGAACGTTTGTATTGATAAAGATTAATGCACGCTTTTGAAATCCCCAAGTTGATCTTCATTGGTTAAAAATATCGTATTTTAATTCCTCACAACTTCAAGCACGTTCTTCCCAAAAAGTGAAATCGAGACTCATTTGATGTTCAAGTAAAATTTTCCACGTGTCGAAATTTTACTTGGTACCGAGCGGTCATATCAGCCGATTTTTTTGCTATATAAACTTGTCCCTGAGTTAACCCCCCCCCCCCCCCCCCCCCCCCCCCCCCCCCCCCCCCCCCCCCCCCCCCCCCCCCCCCCCCCCCCCCCCCCCCCCCCCCCCCCCCCCCAAAAACATCATCATCATGAACAAGATCGTCATCTGTGTTTTCTTGATTGCTTCTTGATTGAAGCTATTCCCTTTAGGTAAGCATTACTTTAAAACGAATGTACCTTTGATAATAAACTCTAAAACTTTTTTATTGCAGAGATGAAATGCTGCCTATGTGTCAAACGGTAAGTTAAAATCTAAAGAGATGTATGTCTGAATTAGCCGCGCTGAGTTAGGACAAGTTGTGTTGAAAATGAAACCCTTGTGGCCTGAAGATTTATGATCACAAGTTAGGTTGATGATTACAATTATGTGATTTGTGTGCATTCGAGGGGGCATTCAAACAAACTTGCTATCTCAATACACTCAACAAACTTGCTATGGTTATATTAGAACATACAAAAGCACATTGTCTTTCAAGTAAAATACATTTAACTGTTAATGCAACAACTTTAATATTACCTATTGCAGTTAAATTTCGACTGGTTTGAAAACATAGCTGTTACATCTATATTTTTGCCTGCCGAGGAGCTATGCATGTTTCTACTACATTTTACGTTTTTTATAAGTTTTGCCAGAGCCATTGTTGTAATGAATCAAACGTAAATTTTGCAGATCGTGTGAGGGAGGTTGCTCAGTCCTATGCCAGAGCCTTTATGGACGAATTAAATCAAATCCGGAATTAACCCAGAGTATTTTAGTTACATCATACCTACTTCTACCCTTTGAGGTTTATACAGTTTTTACAAATAAGAAATAAGAAAGTTTGTTTATAGTCTATTTTGTCTATGGTCAATGAAACGAAATTCACTTTTTATTCAAACTGTTCTTTATCGTAGGCAAAGATTGTTTCTGTTGGTAGATTTTGTGTACAACAACAGGATATACTCAACCAGGTTATTTTTCAGGTCAAAAGTGATGGTGAAACTCCCCCCCCCCCCCCCCCCCCCCCCCCCCCCCCCCCCCCCCCCCCCCCTTACAGTTTCAAAAATAAACGGTTTGCAAATGCCGAGTGTAGAAAACCAGCTGTGAGGTACAATTAGGTAAAATAACAGCAATAATTAAAAAAAAACGATTTTTCTTGCCTGCCTTTGTTAACCGTTTTTTTTGTTAATTTTTAGCACGCAATGAAGTTGCATGCGTTATTTAATATGTTTTTAAAACCAACAAATGAAACTAACGCGTGCGAGTGTTAAACAGCCAACAACGACGCTTTAGTAATTCTTTACTCAGTTTGATAAAGCGATTAATCTTGCAGTGTAAGTGGTCATTGATATAAAAGCATGAGGCAAGCTGCGAAATAAACAGTGTTATTGATGGTAAATTATAAATCACAGTTCTCTGCTTTGTTAAATTTGGGAAACATCAATAGGGAAAAAATAGAAGGTAAAAAAGATTCTAGCTTTTGTTGCACAAACAAACAATTCGAATAAAACGTACACACATGCGAGGCTTTAATAATTAATAGGGCAAATCAATCAACCCCCCCCCCATTTTTTAAGGTTTTCAACAAGTATGTCTGTAACACCGAATTTGGTAAATTCCAATATATACATCAGATAAATGTTGGACAGTTAAGGGCGCTATGGCATTCAATCTCGACTTTTTTTAACCAAATTCAATAATTTTCAAAAAAAATACAATCATATAGTTATGTTATAAATTACAATCCACTTTTATTTCATTTAAGTCACGTTTATTTGTATAGTGACAAGACGGAGCCCCAAAATAAACGAAAGGGTTGTTTGCCAAAATTAAGTTTTCTCCTTGAACCGTGAATGAAAATAAACTGGCTAAACAAATCTTTAATTAATATCATCAACCTAAATCATAAGTTATTCAAAAAGTAAAAGTGAAGATAAACGGCACATTCTGACGACTATTTACTTTTTAAAAGAGACGTAATGGAAGACTTAGGCAAAGATTGTTTCTACTGGCAGTTTTTGTGTACAATAACTGAATATACTCAACCAGGTTATTTTCAGCGCAAAAGTGAAGGTGAAACTAAAAGAAGTCGGATAAAATTATTACTTCTTGAACTTTCAAAAATAAACGGTTTGCAAATGCCGAGTGTAGATAACCAGCATTGAGGTACAATTAGGTATAACGACAGAAATAATTTAAAAAAACGTCATAAGATATTTTGAGTCATTTGGTTATTCTAGAATGTTCTGCACAAACATAAGGTGTTCGTTTATCTTGCGGTGGATTGCTGGCATGATTGCTGGTTACATTTGTGTTGTGGTAAAAGTCATGGCAGTTTTGCCGAAATCAGTATTAAAAACGTTATTTAAACTGCATTGTTTTGATGTCGTGTGTAATTTGGTCTGGCAGCAATAAAGTACCTTAACAATACGAATATTTGGGTTGCCGGCCTGTAGACGCAACACAATCGCAGCGTTAACGTATTTGTACTACAATAAGGCAGAAAACAACTGTATTACAATCACAAACAATTTTGTGCATGCCTACTTGAATCCGTTTGCTGTTGGTGATCAGGTACTTTTATTCAATCGGACCCATTCTACACGGGGCGTAACGCCGATATATCTGACAAAGGAGACTATTGAAAACCATGGAAACAAACTGATGTATCGTAAATAAAATCGACATGATGGCACTAATACCTCGCCTTCACTCAATATCTTTACTTAATAACGGTTGGAAGTTTGTAACTTGTGAACGCCGCAGCACTCAGTTCTTTAATTCTTATATACCCACAACTTCCGAAAGCTTTTTAGGTATAATTTCATCCTAAAAATCGTGAGTTTACTTTGAAAGAGTCACCGTTTGGAAGTTTGTAAAACGTGCCTTTCATACAAAATCCCAGATTTTTCAAACTATTTTTTTGCACGTTTTCTTTATTTTATTTTTGAAACCTGTAATTTTTCGGGAAGGCAGGAATTTTTAAACTGTTGTTAAGGCCCACGGAATAAATCCCATCTTACAATACTAAGAAAATTCTCGAAAAAAAACTTGAAATAGATCTAAAATTTGTGTCGTTTTTTGTTGCTGATTTAATAATGCGATTGATTTTAGAAAACAATAAATGTTTTGGGCAACGTAGTCGATAACGTGATCACGTCGAATAGAATTTTTCCAATCGTGCCACCATTGGTTAAAAAGGCGTGTTATCCGTAGACACTTTTCCAAGAAATTTTGGGAACCATCAACCCCCCCCCCCGAATTTTTCAAATCGTGGCACCATTGGTTGAAAGGGTGTTTTATCCGTAGACACTTTTCCAAGAAAATTTGGTAACCATCAACACGTTGAAGTTTTAAATATCAGAAATATGTACCTCCAAACCATCACTTATGACTGAAACATCAACATCATGAACAAGATCTTTCTCTGTTGCTTCTTGGTTGCCTCTCTGCTTCTGGTTGACACTGAAGCCATTCTCTTTGGGTAAGCCTTACTTTGAAGCGAATGTTTGTAAATTCTTTTCCAAGACTTAACTATTGGGCTACAACTAATATTTTTTCTCAGTTTGATAGGAGATAGAAAGAGAAACATAGAGAAAGATGGTAAAACTGAACTCAAAAATTACAGTAAGTAAAATGTAATATTTATTATTCTATCAGTTATTGAGCATATTTGCCACTTTTGCAGTTGACATGGATACCCCCCCCCCACGTTGAAGTTTTAAATATCAGAAATAAGTACCTCCAAACCATCACTTGTGACTGAAACATTGACATCATGAACAAGATCGTTCTCTGTTGCTTCTTGGTTGCCTCTCTGTTTCTGGTTGACACTGAAGCTATGCTCTTTGGGTAAGCCTTATTTTACAGCGAATGTTTGTAAATTATTTTTCAAGGCTTATGTGAGTTACTTCAAACTGTTGGGCTACAACTAATGTTTCTTTTTCAGTTTGATAGGAGATAGAAAGAGAAACATAGAGAAAGATGGTAAAACTGAACTCAAAAATTACTGTAAGTAAAATCTAATATTTGTTATTCTATCAGTTATTGAGCATATTTGTCACTTTTACAGTTGACATGGATGACAAAATAGCGGCTGCTTTTGTTAAAGCCTTGATGGATGAGACTAATCAACACTAAGAATAATATGAAAACCTACTGTAAGTCTTGTTTTTAATTTCATCTGCTTCATATGTGTTTTATTAAAATAACCAATAAAAGCTTTTCACTACCTGTTGTCACTACATTAAAAATTTGCCTTTGTTTTGCCTAAATACAGTGATAACAATCATTTAGTTATGTAACGCTTAGCTTCTTTTATTTCCGCAGTTGGAGCATACACTATGTCTAAAAAAAATCACCGTTTTGCAACGTTAATAAAAACATGCAAATAAACAAACTATGAAAAACGTGTTGTGATTGCGTCATATGAAAGCCCCCCCCCCCGTTTTGCAACGTTAATAAAAACATGCAAATAAACAAACTATGAAAAAACGTGTTGTGATTGCGTCATGTAAAATGGAAAAACATTGCTTTAAAAATTCCGAAAAACGTATGTTCTCAATAATCCTAGGTTTGAAACTTTAACCACCAGTTTTCACTCATAGTTTTTGCTACAGATCTTCTGAGATTGTAATTGTCTATAGACCAATACATTAGTATGTCATGTGTTTATCGTAAACAAAATGTGTGGGCCTGCAAGATCAATTGAATATTATATCAATACGTTAGACTTCGATGCCGGTTTAAACCATGCTTTTATCTACAAGTGTTCCTTAACCTTCAGCCTTAAGACTCGGTTGAAAATATCATTAAGTCCGCACCCCCTATTTTTTACCTAGATACTATTTAGATAATTACACATCCCCCCCCCCTGATGGATGAGACTAATCAACACCAAGAATAATTTAAAAACCTACTGTAAGTCTTGTTTTAGATTGATCTACTTTATATGTGTGGTATTAAAATATCCTATAAAAGCTTTTTCCTGTCGACACTACATTAAAAATGGTCTTTATTTTGCCTAAATACAGTAATAACAATCATTTAGTTATGTAACGTTTCGCTTTTTTATTTCCGCAGTTGGAACAAACACTTTTCCTGACATCTAAATTCCAAACCAATGTTATGAAACGTTAACAGATGCAAATAAACCAAAACATTGAAAAAACGTGTACAATTGTGTTATTGCATCATCACGGCTGTGTTTTAATTGCATCATATGAAAAGGAAAAGACGTTATTTTAAATAGAGCAGATTTAACTGGAATATGTAATAAATATTGTACCTAACTAAGCTACTGGTAGCAGACTTTAAAACCCCCCCCCCATCACGCTTTTTTATAATGAATATCACATTGATGAAGCAATCCAAAAGGCCTTTTGCAAGAGAAAATAGCTTTTAAACAGAATACCAAGCTACTTACACATATATATCTGCCAAAACCAAAAATGCCAAAATATTAATTAAAAAAAAACACCGATATATGATGTTATTGTGGAAATGATGACCACGACCTTTCATTTATGTTTAAGGCTGAAAAATATCTGTAAAACTTGACAGCTTATTCTAATGTCCTCCAGGATCAAAGATTTCAAAACTTTAACAACCAGTTTTACACATTGTTTGTATCACGGATTTATCCGTAATGTATAATTGTCTACTTACCAATACAATGGTATGTCATGAGTTTGTCGAGAAAAAGTCTGTGTGCCTGCAAGACCTGTTGAATATCATACCAAGACGTTAAACATTAATGCCGGTTCAAACAATGTTTACATAGAAGTGTTCCTTAACCTTCAGCCTAAAGACTCTGAAAAAAATTGAAAATATTATCAAGCCCACACCCCCTATTTTTTACCTGGATACTATTTAGATAATTATTTTAGATAACTACCTAGATACCAGATAAGATGAACATAAATTCATAACTGGGATCAGCCCACCCCCCCCCCGATGTAGAGATAATGCGAGGCAAAAAAGCTGAAGAAACGCTTCTATAAAGACTTACGATCAGAAAATCGACTGAGAGACCCGGCAGTAGATGTAAACGGGTAAAATCAAGTCAAACCTAAACTATTCTGGCGAAAAACAAGGCTAAACCGAAATGTCCTCAATTTTTGAACCCTCAATAATAATAAAAGAGAAATGCTCTCAGGTTAAACGTTCAGTAGGAGGCAGTAACCGGATAAAACCATTTCAACCTGGTATATTTGGGAAAGGACAACACAAAAAAATCATTTTCTTCAATTTTTCACCAGAGAAAAAGAAAAGGCTTCAAAAAAGTCTTAAATTTAAAATATGGTTCGCTAAAATTTGGCTCAAAGTATATGCTTTTCTGTTTCCAACCTTTGTTAAAAAATTGGCGTCGGTTCTTTGTTTAAATCAGTTTTAACGTGGTACATTTAGGTTTAGGGACAAACCGAAACTACTCAGGATCTACTAGAATTGCATTTTCTTGAAAATTTTTGAAATTGGTTAGAAAAAGTCAAGATTGAAACTGCCATAGCGCCTTGAACTATCAAACATTCATCTGATGTTTTTATTGAACTTTACCAAATTCGGTCTTACGAACATATTTGCTGAAAACCTTAGAAAATCTAGATGTTTCTGTCATTTATAATGTTCGATTTTGCTAAGCGGTTGCTGTTTCTTGGATTTTGTTAATTATAAACAAGAAATTCTGATTATAAAATTTATTCCATTACTGGTGTCAAAACCCCCCCCCCTTTGAAATTGGTTAGAAAAAGTCAAGATTGAAACTGCCATAGCGCCTTTAACTATCAAACATTCATCTGATGTTTGTATTGAACTTTACCAAATTCGGTCTTACGAACATATTTGCTGAAACCTTAACCCCCCCCCCCCAAATAATATGGAAAATTAAAAAGCTGAAAGTATCCATGTAGATGTTTGAAATGTTCCATTGTCTTTGTTTCATCTACAAACAAGCTTTTATGTTACCAAAAAGCTAAATAAATGTAAGTGGGTTTATCGTAATGTGAAAGTTATTAGTTTGTTTAAATTTATAATTCCATTGCAGCATATCGTAAATTTGTTCCAAGCCAATCTTTTTTTTTTTTTAATTTGAGTTGAAATAATTATTAATAAAAGGTTTCTTGCCACAAACACCACACAACCAAATAAATTTTACTCACTTCAGTTATTGTCCATCATATCAGCAAGCATGGCATTAATGTAGGCTGCTGCGAGGGCTGAAAAAAAAAACGAATACCAATTAATTATTATTATTATTTTTAATTTAAAACTTCACGAAAATATATATCGACCAAACTAACAAAAATTAGATTCTTAAGTCTCAAGAGAAAAAACATAGTTGGTGCACTGTAGTAGTATTACTTAGTGATGAGACCATGTGATCTTTGATAAACAGCTGAATATTTTGACAAATTTCATTGAAATGGTAAAGGTACCCCATGCATTTTCCCAAATGAAAACGAATAATTGCTAAAACAGAACGGGTCAACATTACCAAAAATTTTCACAAACTAAGTTTTATTAGAACATAAATTGTCACAAAAACAATTGTTAAATTGTCTGTATCACAATGTATTTACTTTTACCCACAGCAAAGCTAATAAACAAGTTTTATATTTCTTACCGTCCTCCATTGCTTGTTGCTCTCCTTCGTCCTCTCGTGGCTGATGCTGTTGGAGTAAGTCATTTTTCTGATGATCTTTGCTGACGGCTTTGACGATATGCTTTACGACGTGAAAGGCACTTTTAAGCCATCCTGCTTCGGTTTCAACAAGCAGCATAGAAGCCACCACGAAAGCGCACAGGAAAATCTTGTTATTCATGATAACGTAATTTGATTCAGCTAAAGGTCTTGAAGTAATTGTACTAACCCAATAAAATGCCAATATTTATAACAGAAACTGTTTATGATGCCCGACTTTTTTAATTACGTTTTCCTCTCCGGATCGCACGATTTGTTCCACAATAGTATCACGATGACAAAATTTGTCACGAACTCATTGAATCTAGGTTGGTAAGAAAAGTTTTGGAAAAGTTTGTTATGGGAAATTTAGTAGTTACCTCACTTTTTCGAAGAAATATTACGCTTAAGCTGATTCTTTGTTCGACATCACCGTAGAATGAAACGGAGATAATGTAAAGCTTTATGAACCATATCGCCCCGGTGGTGTTCCCCTAACGAGATTCAATTGACTACCTTGCTATACAAGTCAAATGGTTAAAAACAACTAGTTTCGTAATATAAACAAACCGCTTCTGCAAAATAACCGCTTTCTATAAAATTGGACCACCACTTCTAACTGTAAACTCAAAAATTTCGTTGGCAAATGACGTTGTTCTTTTTTCTTTTGGCTGAGAGAAGCATAGGGAAACATATGGTCAACCATTTACTCCCACATTGTGCAAAAGGAACCGTCGGTGCATCAGCCGGGAAAGCATATACTCACGTGAAAACGCATTATGTGCAAAAGAATCTATCATCCCCCCCCCCTCCTGCTTCGGTTTCAACAAGCAGCATAGAAGCCACCACGAAAGCGCAGATGAAAATCTTGTTGTTCATGATAACGTAATTTGTTTCAGCTGAAGGTCTTGAAGTAATTGTTTTAACCCAATAAAATGCCAGTATTTATAACAGAAACTGTTTATGATGCCCGACTTTTTTCAATTATGTTTTCCTCTCCGGATAGCACGATTTGTTCCACAATAGCATCACGATGAAATATTCGTCACGAACTCTTTGAATCTAGGTTAGTAATAAAAGTTTTGGAAAATTTTTAATAGGAAATTTTGCAGTTGCCTCATTTTTTCGAAGAAATTTTACGCTTAAGCTGGTTCTTTGTTCGACATCACCGTAGAATTAAAAGGAGATAATGTAAAGCTTTATGAACCATATCGCCCCGGTGTAATTCCCCTAACGAGATTCAATTGACTACCTTGCATACATTAAAATCGATTTCTAGTTTCGTAAAATAAACAAACCGCTTCTGCAATTAAACTTTCGTCGGCGTTACCACCGAGCCTGTGTAGCTCAGTTGGTAAAGCGCGAGTCCCAGGAAGATTCCTGTCGTGGCTTCGAATCCCACCGCAGGCTAGATTATTTAGTCTGTGCCTTGCCTTATGGGAATGCTTGGGAGACCGACTTGATTCGATATCACGCCTTTAATAGGCCTGGCGTACTATAGTTTACGATTAAACATGATAAAAAAAGTAGATATGCACTAGCATGGTTTGTTCACCAGCCACGATAATAACATTCTGTTCAATGCCTCTAAATCTATTAAGGTCCACCAGACCCCCCCCCCTGCACCATATTGTCCCGGTGTAATTCCCCTAACGAGATTCAATTGACTACCTTGCATACGTTAAAATGGATTACTAGTTTTGTAATATAAACAAACCGCTTCTGCAAAATTTTTTAGTCTGTGCCTTGCCATATGGGAATGCTTGGGAGACCGGCTGATTAATGGGCCTGGTGTACTATAGTTTACAATTTAACATCATGAAAATAGATGTGCACTAGCGTGTGTAGTTCCCCAGCCACGATAATATCGTTCTAGGGTCGAAAACAGGGTCGAAACAGTTCTAGGGCTAGTTTGTCAAGGTAACAAACTTTTGCTTTAGAGTTCCAAAAATATCAGATTTTCTAAAAACACCAACACAACTTACAAAAGTACAAGGAACTTTAAGAATGTTTAAATTTACTGTCATAATCACAGGTTTTGCATGTTTAGAAGAACGCCTCTGAATCTATTAACCCCCCCCCCCAAGGGCAGTGATGTTCAAACTTTTTGACTTACAGAATGGTCGTTTTGAAATTCCTCACTATATTTTCATCTTCACTACAACATTCAGGATTTATTTAACCTAGAAATTG
>QLIY01003830.1:0-10307 GCA_003260075.1 Phallusia mammillata | reverse complement strand
TAAAGGCTAGAGGGTAATGTTTAAAATTCCAGTTTTAATTACTGTCAGCTATAATAACTCCCCCCCCCCCTTGGTTGTTTAAAGCCATGACCCACTTTCTTGCAACAAACAAACAAATAAATAAATTAATAAATATATTTGACTACGTCAAAACTTAAACAAATGTTCTGTGAAAACAGGAATTAACACAAAAGCAATTCCTACATAGAACAAATAACTAAAAGTCTTAAACCAAGATCAACAACACCTGAACACAGGTACCTTCAAGGTTAAACAAGGTCACACACAGGTATCTGCGCGGTACCTTTCAGGCTTTGGACTTGCGCAAGTCTTTCACAAAACGACACTTCCTTTGGAATTCCACGTAAAAACACCTGCAGAGGTTAGGGTTAGCAACGTCACCTGAAAGTCACGACTTCCTGTCCCCAAAGGTAAGAAAAGTCGGAAACACTTGAAAGGGCACAAGGTAAGACTTCCTTCGGAAGTCTTAAGACATCTTCCAGAAAGGCCCCCCCCCCCTCCTGATGTACAAGACGTCTTCAAGATGAGGAAGTCGGAAACCAAGACGTAACCAAGACTTCCTGCGGAAGTCTTAAGACGTTTTCAAGGTCAAGTTCAAGGAAACCGGATGTCTTGCACGGAACTGTAGATCGTACGGGACATCTTACTACTACTATTGCTGTTTTTTGATTTTTCGGGGTTACCTCGATGTTATGGCCCTCATTTAAACAATTTATATTCAAAGACGTTATTATCTACCGAAAATGATATACTGAGTGCTACAAACATGCTGGAAACAACGCACAAAGTTTTAATTGATAAAGTCACACCAGTGCAGCTGGTGACGCGATATAGGCCTCTCAACAAACTAAAGCGCTTCCCAACAGACTGAGTTAAGAAAACTAACTAAAGGCTAGAGGGTAATGTTTAAAATTCCAGTTTTAATTACTGTCAGATATAATAGTAATTTCAAAGGCATGTTGCTTGGTATGTACAACAATTAGCATTAATACACAAACAAAGGAATCTTGATAAAGCACTTCTATTTCCTTTGTTTTTAACCGTTTGTACACACTTTTTTCGGTGTGGTCCACAAAGTTTGTCGAAATAAACCAAGAACAATGAGTAAAAAGTTAGAAAGTTTTTTTTGGAACGTTTACTTTCAATATCTGATAATAAAATCAATACGAGAATATGACGACATTTTGCAGTTTACAACCCACGTTTATCCTCAAGATCTTGTTGGAGGATATCCTGGTCGGTTTAAATGCAAGTTTCGTTTTCCAAAAAACGCTTCCATTAATGTTCACCATTTAAGGTTTGATGGAGAAGAAATGAAGAAATGTTTTCATCCCGAGACAAGGTGTTGTGTTTTAAAATAGATTTGAAAAGGAATATACGCGTGATTCGAATATTTTGTTAGATGGAAAACCTTTACTCATCCAAGCCCATTTCGCCCTTGTAACGAATTTTGTTAAGTATTTTAGTTTTGCTTGATTGTTGCAGATATTTTACAATCATTCGCCAACCATGGAACCATTTTCTTTCGGCGTACAACTTTTTTCCCGATTGGGAAAAGCGAACTCTCAACTGCGGTGGAATGCCGACTGTATACATTCAACAGGGTGAAAAGATGGATCCTATAAAATTTTTGTCAAAAGCTGCTGTCTTGTTAAATTCGTCAGTTCCTTTTTATTTTAGGTATTTTTTCACTTTGTCTCAACCCGTTAACGACCCGGTTGTTGAAAAAAAGAAAATGGATATAATTTTCTAATTACTTGGGTATTAAAGTATAAACGAGTGGTTATCAACTTAAACGTAGTGAAAAAGTAAAACGTTAAAAATAGGCTATTTCCTACCTTGTTTCTAAATTATATCACTCTGAGAGTATAAGATAAAATATTTGAAAACTATGTAAAGATGTTTTACGCAGATTTCGAAATTATCAATCCCATGATTTGGGAATAGATCCGATGTTAAAGGACGTCAATGAGATTGAAAGCCAAATACAGGAATTGGATAAAAACATGGATCTAGTAATGTTACTGGAATATTTTGACGAGTCTTTAATACTGTTAAAGGTTCGCTATGTCACAATCCTCCGTCTGATACTCCTAACAAACTGGAGTGCCGTTATCTGCTTATTCTTATTATCAGCTGTGCTGATGTGGGTTTGTTGGTCGAAATCGTATGTTCAGTCCGCAGTTAATTATTTTTTTCGAAGAATATTGTTCGATTTCAAGACTTGGACAAAAGTGCATCGACCAGAAGTCATAATTTTAATAAAAAAATATCATTGTCGTAAAGCGTAGGTGCCTAATTTTTCCACACAAATTTAGCCCTTTTCCAAAAGTTGACTTTCATGAGTAATGACTTGAACAGCTCGAAGCATTTATAAATGAAAAAATATAATTTGAAAGGCTCTCTAAAAGCAACATCAAACGCAAAAAAACACAACACTTGCTTTTTTATTAGGATTTGCTTTGTTTTGATTGGGATGTTTTGAATCAAGTTCGTCACAGTAACAAACGTTACTACAAAGAAAAGACGTTACAAAATGAAGAGGATAAGAAAAACTTTGAGCAGCTTTACAACATTGTACGTATATATATAAGTGTGTTGACCTATTTCTTTTATTCTGACTTACACTTCATTTTGTTTTGATTTTCGTTAAAAATCGTTGAAATCGAAGTAAATTTAAAATGTTTTTTTTTATAATGTCTTCTTCGGAACAAACTAAAAGTGGATTTTGTGAGTTTGTATAAATTAGAAGATGTACAATTGTGGTGTTTGAAGAACAANTTTGTGAGTTTGTATAAATTAGAAGATGTACAATTGTGGTGTTTGAAGAACAACCGTTTTTATTTTTACAGGACATTGCACTGTACGATTACTTCAACAAAACCTTCTGGAAACGAGTTGAAGACTACGGACGGGACAGAATGGCTCAAAATCTAGAAATACTTCGTAAAAGACAAAATAAACCTATAACTTTCCCATCACTTGGTCGCCGACCAAAACCACAGGTGGATTCCCAACTAAAAGCGGAAATTCAAACTTATATGTTTGAGAACAACGGAAAATGTGTCTACCCGGGTTGGAAAGAGCCGCTGTACATTCCATAGATCAGCAGTTTTTCTAAAATTAATCCTGTTCGTGCTGCAGATAGTGTGTTATAAATCGAATAATGTCAATTTAGCCCTGGTCATGCAGAGTTGTTTGAACTGTTTGCTGATTTACTAAAAATTAAAAAAAACAAAAAAACAAAAACAATATTACCCCTATTGCAGGTGTTGCGTAATGCAACATGGTGCCATTTGCTAACCATGGTGTTATAATAACACAGACAATCAATCATTTCCGTCATGCCTCAAATAGCAGGCGAACGGCAGAAGGATGTGATATTGCTCGGTTTGCTCAGATGGGACAGGAAACGTTTAGGCTTGCGTTGTTAAAAGAAACAAACCATGCATTTCAAAAATGAATAACTGACGCATTCTTTATCGCATCTCTTGTAACTTCGCGTGTATTATCTTTGTATTGTGTAAAGTTAGAAGCGCATGACGCAAGCTGGCAACCGGATATAAAGACCGCGCCCAGTTGCGTCAGTATATATAGGCCTCGCCCAACTTCCTCAAATTTATGTGATGTTTATGTTATGTTATGTTTTTGACTTTGGGAATGTTTGTATTTGTATAATTTTACATTGCATTTAATGAAATCAGAAGGTGGTGTGTTAAAGGTTGTAAGTATTTAGGGCCATAGCCCTGCTAAATAGTTTACGTCTAATTTAAACTAGAAGTAGTGCACAGAGGTCTATAAGCGTAAAAGTGAATTCACGCTTGATTAAGTATGAAATGAGATTTTAGTTTGTGACGACAGTTTAGACTTGAGACAGATAATCCAGTCTCATTAGGCTAACTGAAGCGTTAACAGCAGGGTTACACAACGCCTGAACTACAGACCAAATTAAACTTTTAATCGGTTGAAGTATGACACATGCAAAGCGTTTAGTCACTATTTAGCTTTAAAAATGCCTTGTTGTGGTTTTTGAGTTGAGTTTATTTCGCCGGACGAAATCGTAGCAGCACAATTGCTCTAAAATATTCACCAAGCCAAGTATGACACATGTAAAGCGTTTAGTCACTATTTAGCTTTAAAAAATGCCTTGTTGTGGTTTTTAGTGTACTTGACTAGTTTGTTTTCTGTTCGTTATAAAATGATATAGTTTTTCTGACCATATTGCTTATTGTTACCCCCCCCCCCTTTGAGTTGAGTTTATTTCGCCGGACGAAATCGTAGCAGCACAATTGCGCTAAAATATTCACCAAGCCAAGTATAACACATGTAAAGCGAATGCCTTGTTGTGGTTTTTAGTGTACTTGACTAGTTTGTTTGCTGTTCGTTATAAAATGATATAGTTTTTCTGACCATATTGCTTATTGAACTTTTATTGTTGAAATAAAGTGGCCAACTTGTCAGCAAATCGTTAAAAATCGCAAAATGATTTTAACTACATTCATAAATGAGAAGGTTCGCCTGTCCGCCCCCCCCCCACTTTTATTGTTGAAATAAAGTGGCCAACTTGTCAGCAAATCGTTAAACATCGCAAAATGATTTCAACTACATTCATAAATGAAAAGGTTCGCCTGTCCGTACGAGTTTCAGGTTCAAGTTTAGTTTATTTGCCCTGAAATCAAACGAAAATAAGTGATTTTACCACAAAGATTGTGCGTGCGGTGCAGCGAAAGATCTCGTGATCATCCTGTCAGCCACCCCTTACACGGGAAGGTTTGCATTAACACGTCACTAAACATGTGGTGACAAATGTCCAAAAATAAAGTAATCTAAGTAAACAATCTGGAAAAAATAAAGTAAACAGAAACTGTAAAGGAGTAGCAGAGGGCAAAAAAGATGGCGAGTAATAAACGTTGGAAAATGAACAACTAATCTTACGCAAGATTCACACGGACAAAGAGAGTAAGAGGAGAAATGTACCAAATAAACATCCAAAAAAATAAAGCGAACATTAGACATAACAACAGGAAACACATGATTCAACAAGGCAAAAGACCTGGTCCTGCTTCGTAGGATTTTTTCTTGAGTTGAGTTGAGTTTATTTGCCCCCCCCCCACAAAGAGAGTAAGAGGAGAAATGTACCAAATAAACATCCAAAAAAATGAAGCGAACATAAGAAATAACAATAGGAAACACATGATTCAACAAGGCAAAAGACTTGGTCCTGCTTCGTAGGATTTTTTCTTGAGTTGAGTTGAGTTGAGTTTATTTTGCCGGGCGAATTCGTAGCAGCACAATTGCGCTAAAATATATACCAAGCCGGAAATACGTTGATGGAACCAGTCAAGTTGGGACCTAAAAGCTAACCACCCGCCCCCCCCCCCGTAGCAGCACAATTGCGCTAAAATATATACCAAGCCGGAAATACGTTTGTCAAGTTGGGACCTAAAAGCTAACCACCCATGTTAGGAAAGAGGGTGGGGTTCAACAGGAAAAGAAACCACCCAAAGAAACCCTGTTGGATAGTTTCAGGCGCCGGAAGAAAGGGTGCAGCACAAAACTCAGTGACGATGGTACACAGTATGTAGTTGTACTACATTTCACAAAAATGACACAATAAATACAGATAAATAAATCAACAAGAATTAAAATAAATAAACAAGAAAAAAAAAGAACAAAATGAGTCCATGAGCTGTCGCATCGTCGGGAGGGGTAAGGGGTCACGAGAGTTGGTCGTTAACTAGCCGGTCAGCTGCCTATGGAAATAACTGCAACGAATCATCACCTCTTAAAACTACCAGATATTAGCACACTTGCAAGTAACTTGTTTGTTCACACAGCACCCGGTGAATATTAGTTTAAAGTCGTGTTTTTTATAGCTGTGTGGAGTGCAAACTTAGACAAAGACAAACACACACAAACAAACACACACACTCAGAGAGACACAAATATGAATACCTAGTGGGTTTCAAAAGTTTGTAATATAAATGTAAATGTTGTAATGTCAACAACAAATGGAATTTTCAGAATGTGCTATTCATGCATGACAAACTGTTAGTACCCCCCCCCCCCCCCCCCCCCCCCCCCCCCCCCCCCCCCCCCCCCCCCCCCCCCCCCCCCCCCCCCCCCCCCCCACACTCAGAGAGACACAAATATGAATACCTAGTGGGTTTCAAAAGTTTATGTATGTAATATATATGTAAATGTTGTAATGTCAACAACAAGTGGAATTTTCAGAATGTGCTATTCATGCATGACAATCTGTTAGTAAAAGTAGTGCTGTAGTGGGAGTAAAAAAGGCTAAAAGGCGGTTACTGTGCAGACAACAACTAAACACACATGCAAGTTGAGTGACCCTGTGCCTGAACCTCCATTGCCTATGGCGTAGTATTAAGCAAGCAGGTGAAGGGTGTACAAGTCACATCAGTGCTAATCAATATTTGTTTAACAAATGTGAAGTAAAGTGATTTGCAAACAGTCTTGCTTTAGGTGCATTTCTAATTCGGTCAGGGATATTATGGTTTTATGAAGGAGGAGCTGGCACGAGCACTTATTTGCGAGCACTTGTTTGTGTTTCGTTGCCATGAGCAAACTCTACATTTCATTCAGTAGCTGCCCCCCCCCCTGGCACGAGCACTTATTTGCGAGCACTTGTTTGTGTTTCGTTGCCATGCCAAGCCGAGCAAACTCTACATCTCATTCAGTAGCTGTTTTTTGGTGTTTGACTTGAATTTGGCAAATGGTAATGTTTTGGTTAGTTTTGGGATTGCAGCCCAAACGCTTACTGCAAGGTATTTGAGTTTTTTTCCGAAATTTGTTGCAAAGCGGAGATGAGAAAAGTTTTTGGCATGATTTTGTCTTGTATCGTGTGGTAAATTTCGGAAGAGGCCTGGAAATATGATTGAAACGTACATAGGAATTTACAAAACTCATAAACCAAGAAAAACTCGTTTTAATTATATTTTTATGAAGGATTTACAATTTCGGGGTTGCAAAGGTCATAGAAATATTTCATTAGTTTATAGATGAGGCAATAAGGCCCAATAGATTTAAGTTTCATTATTTCTTTGATTATGTTCGAAAGAAAGCTACCAAGCGTAAATTTTTACTCGTTGCGTTGCTGATATGCTCTCGTTTATCAATACAACTTAGTCAGTTAGGACAAACATATTAATTGCGTACACAAGGAAATTTTGTTTAAAATAACTGCTGTTATGAATTTTTTGAACCGATTTTTTTTCATATCTCACTTTTAGCCTTGTTTATTAACCTATTAACATATCCCAACTGAGAAAGTTATCTTTGTGACACGATGACACCAGTTAATTACAACTATTACAAAAACGTTATATTTTTGCAGGAAATAAATATGCTTGCATATTCTTTAAACTGTAGTTACACGCAAAAATACATTAATGATGAATTAACGATTCCACCAACAAACACTCATAACCGGATTTTTTCATATCTCACTTTGAACCGGATTTTATTTATTAACATATCTCAACTGGAAAAGTTGTAAGTCTTCGTAATGACACCAGTTCAGTATAACTATATCCGCAAACGTCATTGAAAAAAAATATTTTAACATCTACTTTTTACCAGTTTTCTTATTCTTTCGTTTGTATAAACTTTTACACCCAAAATATGTATCTACAATAGATTTTCGACATAACTGCATGGCTTCTTTGACAAGAATTCGTCATTGGCGAGTGGTCTGAGGTCCTCGTTAGTTAGTGAGAAGGTGTGCGTTAAGTTTAGAGTCGGTTAGCAAGACGGGGGTTCGAATAAAAAATCTTAACTTAGGTCATGCGTCAAAACCGAGGTCGCTAAACTTAATGAGATGTGGTAATAATGCCGCTCCTGGAAATCTAAACATGGTAAAGTTGTCTTGAGAAACGCAAATACATTGGTAACTGCAATTGTAACTGTTTAATGGTCGTATATATTTGTAACTGCAATCACAAAAGTAATTAAACTTGCTTCAACCCCCCCCCCCTGGTAAAGTTGTCTTGAGAAACGCAAATACATTGGTAACTGCAATTGTGTGTATATTTGTAACTGTTTAATGGTCGTATATATTTGTAACTGCAATCCCCCCCCCCTAAGTGACGGTGACAAAAAATAACAAGCAAATAAAATTTCGCTACACAATCACCAAAGTAATTAAACTTGCTTCAATTCAAATAACTGTGATCTTTACATACCACCTGTCGGTAGTTAGCAAACCTTATTTGGTGCGAGTTGCTATGTTAGTTACTCTACCAAACTGGTCAAGGCAAAAAAATACGCAACTTTTTAATGGAAACATTACAAAATTGAGACACTAAATGCTACTAGAGGTTTCGACAATACACAACGTATCGTACGGGTAATTTGAAAACATGTAACGCTAAACAATCGGAAAAAGAGGATCTAGACAGAATTATGTCAAACGGTTCCGGTTTTCAATTGTTTAGTGTGGTGGTTAGTTACATTTCTAACGTTGCTGCGGGTAACAAATTGAAGCAAGAAAGTTACATCCTTGCGGGCTGGGAAATGCTGCAGTAGGTGGTCAAGCATTGGAAAAAATAACAACCAAATTGGATGTCATGTCAATAAGCTTTGTCCGAAACTGCTCCAAACAGATTGAAGTTTTTTTGAGTGAAAATTCGAGATTAAGAAGTGTTTTAGGTAGCTGTTGCCGATATAGCTTTTCCGTAAGCGAATTTAAATGATATGCCACTAAAGAAAAGCTAATTGCCAATAAGGCTGGTGTTTCTAATCTTGAATGGTTTTGAGAAACCTAACAGCAGGTTTTAATGCGAAAGTAATGTTGTATTTTACATTTTGTTGTGGCAAGTCTATTTTTTTCAACATACGCGTATCCGTGGACTTACAACATTGAAAATCCTGGGTTATACAATATCTGTTTTACTCTTTTCTATCACTGATCGCAGTGTGCATGTGGAACTTTGCAACTTTTAAATCGTCCTTTGCCCCAAAACAGGAAATCGACAAAAATTTCAATGTTATAAAAAAGTCGATAAAAAGGAAAGTAAAAAGGTAAGTATTACATTAAAGTTACATAAGAATGTGTGTTGCAAATAGTATTAAAAAACGGTATCTATTACTGATGTTAAGTTCTGAAAACAATTTGCACTGTGATAGTCGCCAGGCTTTAATTTGTGTTAGAGTTTCATTACAGTATGCCGTACTGTTTTCGTAAACACACTTTCGTTATTTAGTTGCAAAAAGGATAAACACGCTTTTTTCTGCTTGTCGGCATACAATCTGTTCCAAAGACTAGTATGTCTTGAGAACACTAGATACAAGCTGTTTTGAAACTTAAGTAACCCCCCCCCCCCCCCCCCCCCCCCCCCCCCCCCCCCCCCCCCCCCCCCCCCCCCCCTCATTTTACCCCGCTCTCCCCTATGTCTTGAGAACACTAGATACAAGCTGTTTTGAAACTTAAGTAGCTTAAACTAAACCAAATTGTAAAGAGCTTACATATAAGCTTAGTGTAAACGTTTTATCGTAAAGTTTTCAACAATTGCTGCCATTACAGTGTCATTGAACTATTTTACTTCTCATGCCCTTTACCCTGATGCCACGATACCGTACCTTATATGATTGGCTGGTTTTAATAAAAAAAACAAAAAAAACACAAAGTCAAGTCAAGTCAAGTTTGGGTATGTCCTGCCGTAGGATCGCAACCGACCGCACGAACCTGTCGGGGTACGTCCGGTTGCATGAGACGGTAGTTGAACCCGCAGGTTCTGCTGGCCAAATGAAACCCGCCTAAACGGAAACACCAGCTCGGTTCCTCGGAACGTTTCCTGTGATCCCGTAATAGGCAGACCCGGATGCCCCGAGGACAGTTCGTTGCGACGATGAAATTGTTGCCGTCGAGCATCTCCTCCTCTGCTTTCGTAAGATCGATCGCGAGATCTCTGATGTTGTTCGCTGGGAAAGGTTTCGCACTGTCTTCGACCCGGATGGCTGATCTGAAAAACCGAATCCTACGGCAGTATGTTGTTCTTTTGTATGTGACCAAGTTATCCAGTTGCATACAATAGTATAGAATAAAAAATAAAAACGCAAAATCTCACTAAGACAAAACTGAAACAAACACAAAAAAACACAAAAGAAAAAAAGTGAAAACTAGGGTAGTGATGACATAGGAGAACAAGCTGTGTTATATGTATTCTGGTTTAAGCGACGACACGGAAGTGAATTAGTTGTTGATGGGTCATATTGCGTTAATAAATGCAAGCGAAGCTGTTTTTTAAAAGAGGACAAGCGTGGCA